>SNQJ01S0077242.1:0-17365 GCA_010110895.2 Picea sitchensis | reverse complement strand
TTTTTTTGTAGGTTGTATCCCTTCATTTGCTGGATAATAATAAAGGAAGGACCTGGCAATTTCTCTGGTGGATGTAGCCCACACTGGGTGAACCACATAAATCTTTGTCTCTCTTGTATTATGTGTCTTCTGTGTTTTGTTTCTGCATTTGTTTTATTTTATTGCTCCGCAGTCTTGTTTTTCTAACACATATTCTTCATATGCCCTTACACCTAACTGGATCTGGAAGCTGGCCTCACCATGGCTTGATCTATGGATTTATATGTCGACTTGTTTGAGTTGAATGCATTTGCTATGACTCGTGGGCTCAGCTTAATGAATTGTATGGCATGTGGCCTTGGTTTGTGTGTCAACTTAAGACAATGACTAGATGTAATAGATAAGGGATAACACTTTTATTCATATTGCAGGTCAAGAGGGGAAAATTTAAGGATGTTAGGAAAAAGAAATCGTCGAAAAATCCATGAAGAACTAGAATGGATAAGACATTGGAAACAAAAATAACAAGTAAAAATGAGAGGGATATGAACATGCTTTCAAAAATACCATTACATTTTTTGTCTCTAACATCTGGCTCCAACTAGGATGGAGACCTCCCTGCAAGGTTTCCAAGAACCTAGTAGTTCCAGTCGCCTTTACCATTGGGCATGGAGTCATCTAGCCTTTACCATTGGGCATGGAGTCATCTGGCCTTTACAACTGATTCCCTGCAAACCTGTAGCATGCCTGTAGCCCGCCCATAGCCTGCTCCACTTATTCAACAACTAAAATAATCTACTTTCTCATAGGAAGAGTTATTCTCTTGCCTACTCCTACACTAACCAACATTACTGCCTCTTATCAAGTGAACGCATGCTTCCAATGAAGCCATGTCAAAAAATGATTTACTGAACCTGTTCTTGATATTAACCCCAAAAATAATGGAATGCATAGACAACAGAAAAGTGGTTTGAACAGATGATAAAGCCAACTTTCATCTGACAAAAATACTTTAACACATATGCTGCTCATATATTCAAAATAGTTTGCAATCGGGTCATTAAAACCACAAAAGAATTCCTTTGTATGTTGTTTTTCTTTTCCTTCACAGATCTCAATGCTGAATACAGACTACTTGATCTCTGCTAGAGAAACATGCATGATCAACTGCTGATCTAAAAAAAAATTCTCATCATCTTCCTCTTCATGTCTACTGCAATTCCCCTTTGTCTACAAATCTGAAGGCTGAGAACTGTCCTTAGCATTTGCTGTAGATTTGAAACTGTCATATGCTGATATGTCAATCTGTTGATTGTATTTCTTTGTCTGCAAATCAGAATACCGAGGGTTTCCCTTAGTATCTGTTGCAGATTCAACTCTTTCACATGCTAATATAAAAATTTGTTTATCATTTTTCAAGTTTTCGAATGGGACAATTTGATCTTCATGACAATTTAAGATAGTAAATGCATTTGGTACAGTGTCAAAATCATCTATACTATGTCCACCATCGTGAATATCATAAATGTCTCGGTCACAATTAGAGGTATCCCCTATAACAATGTACTCTTCATGACTATCTGAATCTTTAGTCAATAAATGAAATCCATGACAACATTTAGGATATAAAAGATCAACTGAAAATATTTCTTTGCAAAACAAATGAAAGGCAACATGAAAGTCTACGAAAGAGATGATACTAGAAACAAGAAGTGACTGGTACCAATCATGAGTGATCCCCTCTAAAGAAAACCCGAAGAGCTTGATCTGAACATACTCATGCACAATTTCAAGCCGGTGAATAAAGTCATGAAAATCTAGCAAGTGTTCAGCTGGCACTTCCCACTCTTCTCTTCAAAATCTAGGAATACTTCTTTCCCATTAATCTCTAGTAGGAACTGGATGAGGGTAACCAGAAATACTTGAAAAATTGCAAAAAACATACCTCTTGTTCATTTCATACCAGTGGAGTCGCCAACAGATTTAAGGACAATGGAGTCACCAGATAGATGATTACAACCAAATGATGTCCAAACTTTGTCTATCATCGAAGTTGGATCTATGTCATCTCCCAGGGAAGCTGAGCTTCAATCTCCTCTCCTCGGTAATGACGCAAATTTGTTATCTCTCCAGGAAACTCTCCTAGGTTGTATCTCAGAGATGCCTGGTAACTTAAATAATCTTTCAATGATTTACTCAATGATGGGTATGAGGTTGGATCAAGATGAATATCTAACTCACTAGATTGTATCACAAGACTATCTAAGGATATTCAAATAATGCAAGGCCTTCAAGAGCTATTATCAGATAGGTGAATCAAATGGATAAAGAGACTAATCAATTAACCAGAACATATGTCTATAAAATAATAGATATGATGGGCTAACAGATCAACAATAAATACTTATCATCCTTTGCTTACTAATTAGATAGTGAGATGACAGTCACCAATGGACTATGTAAACATATATAAAGAACATAATTCAACTCATAAGCATATAACAGAAAGAGAAAGGAAGATCTGACAATAACAGTGAAATAAGCTTCCAGGCTAAAAATATTATAGAAAGAATCTCTATCACAATAGAAGTATAGTTTAGAACTCAAAATCGAACCCTTCGTTCATCAAATGTTCTTGGCTTTATAGCCTTTACAAATAGTTTCCAAATCCTGAAATAAATGGATCTCAAATCTAAATAAATCTCTAAGTAAAATAAAATACAACATCTATAACTTAGATCCTATGTCTAAGGGATTAGATCCCATTTAAAATTGAGTCTTTAAGTGCCACATGAATTATCCTTGAGAAGAAAAAGGACTTCTCAAATCATCTTGATATCATCTACAGTCTTTAGGAGGATGACAAAACATTTGACATTTTCCTTTGACAGCTGGGCAACACTTTTGCTAAAAGTAGAAAAGCCTCCTTGACCTCTTTTCCTTTGTATCTGCCTTATAAACTTGAAGGGGAGGATAATCTTTGTTCCATTAAATTCTATCATTCGTTTAGAAATTTCATGAGATGATTTGGCAGAAAAGATATTCGGTTTGTGCACAAACACTAAATTTTTTCCTGTGTCTATGCTTTTGAGAGCTTAAAGGCATGAAACAGAGTGAGATTAGCTACCGAAAGAGCAGCTTTAGACAGCTAACAATGCCTTTTGGAACTGGTTTGAGCTGCTGAAAGTGCAAGCCTTCAAAAAGTTTTAAAAACTGCAAAACTAAAATTTCTTTGGACTGTCTTCTCTTCAGGGCTCTTTATGCAAGTTTATGGCTATTTGGAAATTCTGGATTAACCTTGATTGAATTATGATTCTTGCGTTTTACCCACAAATTGGGATATGAATCATTATTCTCTCCTCGATATGTTGCAGACAATCAATGTTTCCCGTAGACTCCATTCACAGTCAAAGTGTTTGTTGCATAATGTTGATTGGCATTATGTTTGATCATGATGCCTTTATGCATTTTAGGCTGATGATGATCTTCATATTTCTCAAAATAATTTGGATGTACTCCATGTACTATCTACAGAAACAAGAAAAGACTTTTGGATTGTACATTCAAATATAGCCTCCTCTGGAAATCTATGTTGTAATCTTTTTCATAGCTTGAAACATCGTGGCTGCCCCTGCTCCTTGGACTAAATTTGATCCTACCTCTTCCTTATCAAATAAGGCAACCATCCCTATGTAGGATTTGTTTGATAGATCTGTTGAGGGACTACAACTATCCAAAAGAGTTGTCAATCCCATTGTGCTAGCACTCCCACCATGGTATGCATTTCTAAGTGAAATCATGTCATGATTACCACTGTATAATTGAGCTATCAATGTGGCTAATTCATTTTCTTCTGATCTTGAATTGACAAAGTAAACAACCTTGAGATTTCCGGGCATTTTGGAAGCTAATGGATCTGCAAAATTCCTATTGCATGATGAAGGTATATTTTTGTAGCATGATGTAGTGTTTCATTTTGAACCCTAATGTCTTTTACAATATCTCAATGGAAATGCCCACAGAAAATTATCACGATACCTAGAAAAGCATCTAGATATCGACATCCATTCTCATAAAAAAGGTACTGCATATTCCCTTCAACAATGTTCAACGTCTTCTGGTAATAATAAAAGAGAGAGGGACCAAGGAAATTCTTCCTCTTTTGTAAAACCTCATCAGAGGAGGGGCCTCTGTAAATCCATGGTGTGTAGTCGAACGGTGGAAGTTCTGGTTCCCTGCATGTTCATTTACAACCTGTAGCTTACAGTTTGATTCTTGACAGCTAACAGCTTGGGATTTGTGCATTTCCATGAGTCACCTACATACTCCTACAATCTTGATGACCTGTAATCTTAACAAAAAAAACTTAACATAGGTAAATGAAATCTGAGGATCGGTGAAAATCCCCTTTGCTCATGGTTCTTCATATGCAACTCAATATTAGGCAATTATACCGATGAGATATTCTTCATATGCCCTTACACCTAACTGGATCTGGCAGCTGGCCTCACCGTGGCTTGATCTATGGATTTATATGTCTACTTGTTTGAGTTGAATGTGTTTGCTATGAATCGTGGGCTCAACTTAATGAATTTCATGGCATGTGGCCTTGGTTTGCGTGTCAACTTGGGATAGTGACTAGATGTAATAGATAAGGGCTAACAATTTTATTCATATTGCAGGTCAAGAGGGGAAAATTTAAGGATGTTGGGCAAAAGAAATCGTCGAAAAATCCATGAAGAACTAGAATGGATAAGACATTGGCCACAAAAATAACAAGTAAAAATGAGAGGGATATGAACAGGATTTCAAAAATACCATTACATTTTTTGTCACTAACACAACCTTCTCTGTTGCTATGAGTTCGGACCTCTGTGCAGTCTTTGGAATCTTCTGGTAAGCTCTGGACACTTTTTGTTCCAATCTGGTCACACGTTCCCTTTCCTCTTTGGTCTCGAGATTGGCCTGCTCATATATCAATTCCATCTCGTCCTGTTTGTCCTTTTCCTGCTTTAATTCACTTGTGTCTATGCGTGCATGAGACTGTACCTCCTGGGTAACACTAACATGTAGTTTATAGAGGGCCTTGGTTGGTATGCGTAACAATACCAACTGTAATTGAGCCAAATCCTTTAGGGGTGTTTTCCCCACGATCTTGTCCATGCATAGCATGGTGGGTGTAATGTGAAACGTTCCACTCGGCTATGGTATTGTTTGGAATGTATCCCGATCACTTGCTTCAGATTCTCCTCCTGTCCATGATGTTGATGGCCCGGTTTCTATGCTGTTGTTGGTTTCCTGCGCGTCCCCGATCTGCTTGAGGAGATGTCGCATGTCTGCCATATTTTCTTGAATTCTGTCCCTGTGGTGTATAGCATTCTCAAAATCCTCAGATGTGTGATCCTAAACCATTTGGGCTATCATTTTTGTATCGTCCTCCATAATTGTGTATTCTGGAGGTTTTCTATGCACCTTCATATTCTTGTGCTTTCCCCTCGTCTAAGTAGCTGGTCGCTTAGTCATGCTTGGTTCTTGTGGGTTAGGACTTGGTGTAGTCCCCTGCGTTTCCTTAGCCTATTTCTATTGTACTTGGGGTGGTTGTGTAATATTCTTCTTCCCCTTTTGAGTTCCAGCCTTAGATGTCCCCCCTTTTGTCTGCTTTGGCTTGGCCTGGCCTATCCTTGGTTTCTTGGGCACTGGGACTTCCTGGGGCTGTGTTTATTCCTACCCTGCCTCTTCAACATTTGTATGTTCTTTCCTTGCTTCCTCTTCCTCTGTCCTTGTAGGTATGTCTGGAGTGAGGAATGTAATCCTCCATTCATCCTCCCAATATTTGATAGCCATTTCTATGTCACCCTCCGTGATGTAGTATCGTAGTTGTAGCCACTTATTGCTGGGATCCTTCCGCGCTTGGATCCACATAGCATGTCAAGTGGCCTTTAAGTTAGCTATGTCCTGATAGTGTGAAATACCCTGTGTTTTTATTCTCTAGAGGTTGGCGATGGTCTCCTGTAGGTTTCAGACATATCCTTCAAATATACCTGCGTTCATCTTTTTTTTCCTACCATCTGAAGCGACACTGAGTGACAAATATCTTTCTCCATGATTGGGTTTGGGTCTGGTGGAAAAAAATACATATTTCGGTTCCTTCCTTCCCATGATGGGGATCAACATGAGAAACCATGAGTAATGAAATTTTGTTCCCATATCCTACACATCCTTGCAGTCATCTAGAAACAAATTCCAAATATAAGGGGCCCAACTGACTGTGGTGCCCTCAACACACTGTGTTGCAACTGCGACAACCTCGGTTGAGACTTCCTCCTTGCGGCATTTTCTGAGAAGTTTGCAGGCAATAATTTTTGCAGTCACCTTTGTCATGACATCACTGATCCATTTGATGATGATTTCGCACATCCCCCTATCAGTGACGTATTTCTTTTTCATCTCCTCAGTGAGTGCTTTCTCCTTTTTTTTGTCGAGAAACTACGCGGGATCCATGTCCCATGATGGAAACCCTGTGATGTACGAAATAAGCTCTACGTCTATTGAGACGATCTTGTCCAACCATATATCTCCACCATGTGTGACCACCAACAATTTTTTGACGCAAGTGTTTGTGTACTGTCCTCTGCCAAAGTGTGGTAGTTCCAGCAGACCTAAAATCCCATTTTTGGCCAATATTGATGCCCACTAGAGTGGTTTATGAACTAGTGCCCCAAATGGATCTAGACCCACAGTCTGTAGGTAAACCTGCTTCGCGAACTCTAGGAACTTGTCCATGTCATTTAAATCATGGTATGAATACCTTAGTTTTTCTACATATCCTAGCAAATCGTCTTTCACCCATACCCCTTTTGGTATGCACAAAAAAATAATTGTTGTGGTGGGTTGTTTGCACAGTGACCTAGGTATTATGTGCTTGTCCTTTCATGGTGGTGGCTGAGTCAAAGTTCCAGCCTCCATTGGTCATTCTTCAACATATTGTTCCAGCTAGCCTGTGACATATTCCACTACTCCCTCCTTTGGATGGTTTGACACGATTGTCTGAGATTCGTTTGGCTCGACCACTGCTTCCTGATTTGTAGCCATCCCATTGACTCTCGAGGATTATTCAGGGTTTCTTGGTTGTTCTTGGATGCTTGTGCCCTCGTTCTGTTGACCTTATTCATCTGTCAGCATTGTTAGCACTCCAGGAAACTCTCCTAGGCTGTAAGTCAGAGATGCCTCGTAACTCAATCTTTTTGGGAACTATTTTCTCAATAATGGGTTGGGGTTTTGGATCAAGATGAATATCTGAAACTCTGAGTTATATTCTCAAGACAGTCTTAACTATAATCATGCAACACAATGCCTTCAAGAGATATTGTCAGATAGGTTTGAATAACAGGTGGATGAGAAAACTAATCAATCAAACAGAACATACATAAAAGCATATGTATAATGGGTCAACAAACTAGCCAAGGATGCTTGTGATTCTTGCTTAATAATCAAAAGTAAGATGACAGTTACCAGGACCATTAAACAAAGACAAAAGAACTAATTCCACTCATAAGCATAGACATAGATAAAAGAAGGTCTGACAGTAACAAAAGAAAGAAGCTTTTTGGTTGATATATTAAAGAAATTATCTTGTTACAAAACAGTAGCATGTAGAACTCAAAATTGAACCCTTGGTTCCTATTCTACCTTTATCTTTATAGTTTTACAATGCAGGTCTGAGATCCTGAAAACATGGATCAAATATGCTAAAGATAGAAAGTCAAAATTTAGTTGCAAAAGATGTGGGATGATCCCCAAAAATGAGGTCAATCCTAGATTTTATGGTATTCCTCTCTTGTTGAGTGTTGGTGTAGTGCAGGATAGCCTCCCAAGGCTGACTGATGACTCTTTCAAGAGACAAAATTCGAATTTGCTGAGGTGTGCCAAAATCCTAATTCTCTGCCTTTGAAAAAGATACCAAAAATGATTAAAACACTTCTTCTTTCCCTTATCCATCAAAAATAGCTATTGGATATGATTTGATAATTCAACAACTGTCCATTCAAAGAGGTTTCAAACCATTCCAACTCAAAAAATCTCGATCTGGGCAAAAATTCGGTCATTCTGGCAGTAACAGGCTTTCGGTGGTTAACATAGAAGACTTCTGGGTGGATTAACTACTGAAAGAAATTCTTTCAGTGGTTAATGAACAATCATCATGTTCGCCTAAACCACCGAAAAGGCAGGTTTTCCAGAAATAAACTGTCTTAGGAAAAATCAAATTTCTTAGTCATGGAGAGTCCGTTTTGCATGCTTGAATTATCAATTGACATCTACAAATCCTAAGATTTCCAATGGTTCTTTCAAATATGCATTTGGAGCCTGGGAAGCTAATCAAATATTCCTTACAATATTAGGCATCACTCTTTCAAAAATTGCAGTGCATTTTTTATCGCTAATAGGCGTATCCACGTTCATGCATGTCGGTGTTGTCTGTTGTGATTCCTCCACAATGGGTGTGGCTTTATTTGGTGTTGTATCTGATGATGGGATTTTGTCTACACTGACGACTTCTGGAAGCTACTGTTCATTTTCCTGTGATTATACTTGTGCTCTGGCCCTAACACTGGATTTTCTAGCAGTGTGTCTCAGTTCGTCTTGTTTGGGTGGTTCCATGGTGATGAAATTCGATCATCCACCGAGCTCAGTGGTCTTTGAAACCTCTGTGAACTTCTCTCTATGCTTTGTATTCTCTATCGCTCTCCGTCTCTTCTTATTTTCCAATAGGATTTTGGCTCCCGTGTCCATGATGTGTATGGGCATCGTATGAGGCTTGTCGAAGATGCTACCTTTATTACAGATTCAATGAACCTCTGGTTTATTCATACTTTCCATTACTCCCCCTTGCCGTCTCCAGTTGGTGCGATTAATGCGGTGTCCCGTCGGTCCTTTCCGACATTCAATTCCACTTTCCTTCATCATTTAGTACTTATTTTGTCGTCTTTATTTTTCCCGCTTGTTTCTATTATGAACTGACCATTGGCCTTGTATTTGTTGGGTTTGTATTCCTAAGTGTGTGTTCTCTTTCTCCTTTCAACACATTGTACAACACTGTACCTATGTGTCTATTTTTTTTTTCAAATGCACGATAACTTTCAAGTTATGGGTGGTCAACTATCCTTGTAAAAATTCAGTCGGCTCCCATTGATCATCCCTCTGATTTCTATGCCTCCTAAGTATTTCAACTGTACATATCCCCCATCCATGACAGTTTCTACTTCGTACAGCCCTAACCAGTTCATTCTGAGTTTTCCTGGATGCTGAATGGATTTACTATCATACATCAACACTAAGTCTCCTTCTTTGAAACTTTTCTTCTTGATGTGTCTTTCATGCCAAGCTTTGTCCCTTTCCTTATGAACTTGTTGGTGGAACCCTACTAGGATATGATATTCCTCCATGACCAACAACTGATTCAGCATGTCCTGTACTGCAACTCATTCTATCATGTGTGTAATCGCCGCTTCGCATAGACTAGGTACCATAAATTCTAATGGAACCATTGATTCTTGTCCATATACCAGTTTGAATGGCGTGTGCCCTATCAACGTCTTACATGTGGTCCTGTATTCCCACAATACTACTGGTATTTTCAGGTCCCAATCATATTTGTTGACATTACATATCTTTTTCAATGTATTCTCAAGGATTTTGTTAAATGCTTCTACTGTTCCATTTGCTTGTGGATAATAGGGTGTGCTCTTTTGATCGTGAACTTCAAACTCTTTAGTAATAGCCTTAATAGTGCAGTTAATGAAGTGAGTGCCTTGGTGGCTCATCAAAATTATTGGGAAACCAAACCTAGTGATTACTTGTTCAAATAGAAAGTGTGTTGTTGTTTCTGCGCTGCAATCCTTCACTGGTGTTTCTTTCGCCCATCTTGTCAGGTATTTTTTTGCAGTGATAATGTACCTTTCTCATGTTCTTTTGGTTGGTGGGTTGATTGGTCCCACAAAGTTGATTTCCCATTTGTCGAATATCTGCAACGTTACCTATGGTTGCAATGACATCTCATCCCTTCTATTGGGTTTTCCAACCCTTTGATAGACATTGCATCTTTGGCAGTACTCTTTCGAGTCTCTATGAATGATCGACCACCATATTCCTATGCGAAATACCTTCTGCGCGGTAGCTTTTCTTGAGTAATTTACTCCTGCTATTCCCTCATGAGATTTTGCTAAAACCCTTTGTCTTTCATGTTCTAGCACATATCTTCATAAGATGTTATCTATGCCCATTTTGTATAAGTGTCTTGTAATCAGTTGATAGTCTTTGGCCTGGACTACCAGGTTTTTCTTCTGCGCAGTGTTAGCGCCAATTCTTGCAAGGGGGTGTTTCTCTCCAATTCCGGGCCCTTGGTGTAAATGCATAGAAATGGGGTTTAAAACCCATCAAATGCGTTCTGTTCAAAGGCCGTAGTCATGAGAACCAAGCGCAACACACAGAAGAAGTCCATTTCAGGCTTAAAATCAAGCGAGCGGGCATTTTGTTTTCAACGGCGAGGATCCATAAATGGAGCAGATCAACGGTCATTGGGTAAGCTTGAGTCATGGAGTGGCACGAGGTTTAGCGCATGGGCTCATCTCTTATGGCCAAAGTCATGAAACGATCATAGTCATCCGATCCAGTCGGGACACATGGCTCCTGATCAGGCTCGGTCGCGATTTTGGCTACCGAGACTTTGAAAGACAAGGGGTCGCTCCTCCACTACATCGAGAATCACCGAATCCCGAAACGTGAAATGTAAAATCCCCCCAAGATCCGTTTTGGCATTCCGGCTACCGGGACTTTGAAATACAAGGGGTCACTCCTCCACTACATCGGGAATCACCGAAACCTGAAACGTGAAATGTAAAATCCCCCTAGGAGCCATTTCGACATTCTGACTACAGGGACTTTGAAAGACAAGGGGTCGCTCCTCCACTACATCGGGAATAACCAAAACCTGAAACGCAAAATGTAAAAGCCCCCCAGGAGTCGTTTCGACATTCTAGCTACTGGGACTCAGAAAGACAAGGGGTTGCTCCTCCACTGCATCAGGAATCACCGAAACCTGAAACACGAAATGTAAAATCCTCCTTGAAGACAATTGCATGGCCCTGTGGTTACGTTGAGAGTGAAACCTGAAGAAATGAAGGTTGACCTCCAAGCTTTGGAAAAATGACATGTGGTCACTCTCTATGCATTCAGTCTTGGCCACCCTCCATGGAAGAAGAAGTTAATGAATATTGAGCAGGTGGTTGAGACCTCAGCTCAATCCATAAATGGAAGGCATGGGAAGCGTTAGAAGCAGTCAGTTCATGGTACTCCGATGGATAGTTTTCCTACAAAAGCCATGTCGTCTGAAGCAGTGTCAGACAAGAAGTTGCGTGTACAGTCTGAAGGAAGCTCATGTGCATGTAAAGACTTAAATGAGGTAGCTCAGCTACCCTCCTGGGGCCATTGAGGTGAATCGCTCTGAGTATATATACTCATTTTTTGATATTTTGTAAGCATGGATGGTAGAGCAGAGCTCCTGACTGTAATGTTTTAATGAAGCACTGGTTTTCCTGGCTATGTATCTGTATATGAAGTTTCCTTGTTTAATGTAAGGAAACTCTCTTTTTCATCTTGTTTCGATATCATAATGAAAGGGTTTATGGTTGATTGATTCACATGAATCGTCGTGACTGTGTTATGATAAAGGATTTATTATAACGTTGTTATGTTCTTTTGTTGTTTCTGCTTTTGAATATAAGAAGTTCGTGTGTTCAAAGTTTTCTTCTATAGGTTGCTGGAAGCTTGATGCCTATAGAATCCCTTCGCATTTCCTCACATAAGTCTTCCTCCTACTCACCCTTATTACAACTTACTGTCTGAAGTTGAACCAAGACCTCATCTGCTTGTGCATGTCTGGCCTAGTTTTTGAGTTAGAACAATATTGTTCCGAGTTTACTTCCATTCATCACCCTCTATCAACAAATAGTGACATAAACTGATGGGTCTCAGGATTACTCCTATTGCAATCCAAGAGTGACTTTTGACGCCAACATTTTTGGCACCGTTGTCGGGGATGAAGTTGAAAATTTTCCCTGGGATCAAATGATATCGAGCCTCTGATTTTGACGGTGCATCAGGCATCAGAGCCCTACGAGATTGCTACTGTGCACCTAGAAACTCCATTGTGACGACTCCACTGTGGAGAACCTGCTATTTTAGTTGTGTCTTCCAGAGGTAGACACACACTATCCCATCCACAACTACCTCTAGCTACACCTGAAGCTGATCTGGAGGTGATTATCAGAAAAGTAAAGGCCCCTGAAGGAGAATCTTCCACCGTTGAACTAGGTAATTTTTCATATCCTTTTGTAGAAACTCCATTTCCTTCTTCTCATCTCCCTAGCAGACATTTTTCTGAAGTTTCCCATTTCCTGAATTTCACAAGTGTTCTTGCTGAGTTTTCCCCTCCTGGTCTGGGATTGGAGGGAGAAATCCTTATCACTCTCCTCTCCCCTAAAGTTGTACCTTGGCGTAAACCCAGGACCACAGAAGATTTCCCCACTCCTAGCTTTACCACCCCTCCTCTTATTATTGTTGTTGCTACTATATAGAGAGAATCATTTGTTGACTCAAGCCCCTTAGACTTCTCTTTGAATCCCCCATTGTTTCCCCTTCCACCTGGAAGCTCATTTCTAGTATCCCCTGTTTGAGCTCCTTCTCCTCTGAGTTCTCTTCCACCTAATATTCTGATGGTAGGAGAAAATCCCCCCATGACCAGAATGGAGGCTATAATATCTGCTAGGTATTCTCCCCTTTTGTTACCTCATCCTCTCAATGCCCTTCCAGAAGATGACTACCTTAAGTAGCTTCCCAAGTTTACAGGTGAAGGGGACATAGCTGCAGAAGAACACCTTGAAGCCTTTTACAGTTTTGCAGATGATCATGTTATCATGCATGCAGACGTATGGATGAGAATTTTTGTCCATAGCCTTGAAGGCAAGGCTAGAAAGTGATTTAGGGCCCTGCCTCCTAGATCTATCGATGGGATTGAGGCTTTGGATAATGCCTTTTTGAGACAATGGGGAGACAAAAAAGACTTCATGTATTACATGACAGAGTTTGGGTCTTTGAAGAGAAATGAAGGAGAGTTTGTCTCTGAATTCTCCAAGAGATTCAATAAAATGTACAATAAGATCCCCGCTGAGATAAATCCCTCAGAAGCCTCTACCAAAATCACTTATGCTAGCACTTTTGATCCCAATTTATGCCTCCTATTGAGGGAAAGGAGAGCAACTACGCTGGCTCACATGCATGATGCATCCATGGAAGTAGAATCTAACATATTGGTTGTTAAACGACTCAGGAATAAGGCTGATAGAGACATATCTAGGAAGATACCTGAAGCCTCCCTATCCAATTCCTCTCCCCTTCCCCTTTGGACAGACGAGGTAACTAAAGTGCTAAATTCATTTTCAGATAGAATGGAAAGGTGGGAGTTAGAAGGGAAGCCCATGTATAGAAATCCCTAAAATACTGATAACAAAGGCTTCAGGAGGCCTAGCAACAATGTGCCATAGGATTTTCCAAGGGAACAAAGGAGCAAAGATAGAGATGATTAGAGGATTCAAACCCCTCTCCAAAATAGCCTAGTTGTTCATGAGGAAGGAGAAGAGATAGATGAGCTCGACCCCAAAATTCATTGTATTGAAGACACTTCCCCTTTTCCCCATTTGACTCAATATTCATATGAAGGATCCCTTATGAACATTCAAATCAATGAGTGGAGTAAAGGGGAAAAGGCCAACAACACTCCTAACATATATCATCTCAGGTCAAAGAAGAAATAAGGGAATTTTGATAGCCATGATCAGCCCCTCATAGCAGAAAAACCTGCTAAACTTGCAACAATCACTACTAAAGAAAAGAAAACTTAGAATACTTCACCAACAACCAAAGAACCTGTCTATGAGGTAAGGGAATCTCCTAATCCTCTCTCCTCCTTTATTTTTGAGCTTGAAATTCAAAAGATTAGAATTCTCGTACCCCTCTCAGAACTAGTTAAAAATGAATATTTCAAAAGGTCCCTCTCCAAACTGCTACAATTTGAGTCCCCCCAGCCCTCCACAGACTCAGTAAATCTTCAAGATGAAAATCCATCAGTCATCCTAGGCCCCATGGTAGAAGACAGATATGATTCATCCCCTCCCTTCTACACATCCCTAAACATACATGATAAGGTGTTGCATAATTGCCTCATGGATTCAGGAGCTTCCCACAACCTTATGCCCAAAATAGTCATGGAAGAATTGGGACTGGAAGTGACAAAGGATTATCACGATTTATACTATTTTGATTCAAGGAGGGTGCAATTCCTTGGAGTCATCAAAGACTTGGTGGTCTCTTTATTTCAGCTGCCAATGAAGAGTGTGGTCATGGACATTATAGTAGCTGATGTTCCCCCCAAGTTCGACATGCTGTTGTCAAGATATTGGATTAAAAAACTTGGAGGAACATTACAGATGGATCTCACATATGCCACCATTCCAGTCTTTGGAGGGGAACATAGGAAGTTGTACATAGAATCTCAACTAGCCTACATTGTTAGTGATGAAGCAGACCCCACCAATCATCCTATCTTTGCGCTTGACACTGATTTGGGGTCTAGTTTATTGCAGCTCATCGATACTCCCGAAGCCCCTTTTCAAATCAGAAAGAAACCCATATTTAATCATGAGATACCTCCTCCAACCACCTCTATTTGGAATATGTTCTTTGACAGAGTTTCTTCTAGTGAAGGCGCTGGCACTGGAGTGGTTTTTGTGTCACCTTGTCAGGAAACCATATCCCTGTCATACAAGCTAGAATTTGAAGCTACCAATAATATGGCAGAATATGAAGCTCTTGTTCTGGGTTTAAGGGTTGCAAAATAAATGGGAATTGAGGAGGTAGCAGTGTTCGGAGATGCCGAGTTGATAATACATCAAGTCAGAAATGCTTATCGGGCTAAGAATCCTCATTTGAGGGGTTACAAAAATAAGGTGTGGGACCTGATTGATAATTTTTTCTCAGCTTTCAACATTTATTTTATTCCAAGAAAGGAAAATGCTTTGGCCAATTCCTTAGCTATCTCAACTAGTCTGTTCAGGATCCCTCTACCGCCTAAGATCAAATATGATGTGGAGATAAGATATAGGCCATCTGTCCCAGACAATATCAAGCATTGGAAGGTATTCGAAGACGATCTTGAAAACAAAAAATTTCTTCAGTCTATCGATGAATTTTATGCACTACACATTGATCAGGATCCTAATCTCGAAAGTCACCCTCACCCTGAGATATTTTTAAATAAAATTGCTAATCATCGTATTATTCATTTGCCTAGCAATCACATTCTGAAGGGACTAGTCCCTCTAGAAAGACTGTTCAATGGAAATGATGTGGCAGTAAAGGGTAGGTTTTCAAATGGAGATGTTGATACAGTGGAGTGCAACATCAGCACACAGGAGGAGCCTAAGTTTTTCAAGTTTTCAAGCAATTTGACCAAAGAGAAGAGGGCCAAATATACCGAGTTGTTAAGAGAATTTGTTGATGTGTTTGCATGGACCTATGAAGACCTCAAGACATATGACACAACTGTCATTGAACACAAGATCCCATTGAAGGGAGAGGCTAAGCCATTTAGGTAGAAGCTAAGACAGATAAATCCCATGTTATTGCCTATCATGGAGAGAGAAGTGAAGAAGTTGTTAGATTCCCAAATCATTGTCCCCTTGGGATATTCTGAGTGGGTGGCCAATTTGGTCCTGGTGAGAAAGAAAAGTGGAGAAATCAAGCTCTGTGTTGATTTCAGGAACCTGAACAAGAGTTCACAGAAAGACAACTATCCATTTCCCAACATGGAACACATATTGCATAGGGTAACTGGTGCATCTAGGATATCCATGATTGATGGTTTTTCTGGCTATAATCAGATATCGATCATGCCTGAGGATAGAGAAAAAATAGAAAAAACAGCCTTCACCACTCCTTGGGGTACCTTCATGTATGCCAAAATGCCTTTTGGATTAATGAATGCAAGAGAAACATTTCAACGAGCCATGGACATAGCCTTCATTGGGGAGAAAGATCAGTTTGTGGTGATTTATATGGATGACATCACAGTCTTCTCCAAGTGTGATAAGGAGAAACACTGTCACTTGAGGAAATTTTTCCTGAAATGCCGGAGGTTTGGCCTTTCCTTAAATCCCAAGAAATATTTGTTTGTTATGAAAGAGGGGAAGCTGTTAGGCCATATAGTATCAACAGAGGGAGTGAGAATTGATCCCAGCAGGGTAGAGGCAATTCAGACCCTGTCACTTCCCAAGTCTAGAAAGGAAGTTCAGGATTTTTTAGGGAAGATTAACTTTCTGAGGAGGTTCGTCTCAAATTTTGTTGAGTTGGTGAAACACATCACAACCATGCTCAGAAAGGGAAATGAAGTAAAATGGATTGCTGAACCCAGGGAATATTTTGTCCAAATAAAAAGGGCATTGACTGAGGTACCTATGTTGATCAATCTTGATTATTCCAAGGATTTCCTAATTTTTTCTTTTGCTTCTTTTGATACAGTAGCAACGGTCTTATTGCAGAAAAATGAGGAAGGGCGAGAGAAACCCATTTCCTTCTTTAATAAGGCATTAAGAGATGAAAAAATCAAGTATGAGAACATGGAGAAGCAAGCCTATGCCTTGGTGAAAGCTCTCAACGATTTCAGAGTCTATTTCTTGCACTCAAGAATGACTGCATACTTTCCTTCAGCCTCTGTGAAAGACATCCTTATACATCCTGCAATAGATGGGAGAAGAGGTAAATGGATTTCCAAGATCCTTGAGTTTGATCTGGAGATAAAGCCCACCAAGTTGGTTAAAGGGAAGTGTTTAGCCAAGCTACTGGCTGAATCCAATTGCAAGGCCTTGGGGGTTAGCTTCATCATTTCTTTCTCAGGAAATCAGCAAGATGAGTCGTCCAACAAAATCTCTCAGGGTGGATTATCACTAGCAGAATGCACCTGGTACAAAGACATTTTGTACTTTCTGCAAGAGTTGAAGCCTCCTGATGGAATGGGAAAAATCAAGGCAAGATATTTAAAGATCATGGCAGTCATATATTGCCTTATTGACTAAGTCTTGAACTGGAGAGATCCTCTAGGGGTGTTTCTGAGGTGTCTGAACCCACAGGAAGCCAAGAAAGTTATGTTTGATTTCCATAGCGGCCTTTGTGGAGGGTGTAGTGTCCCCAAGGCCGAGCCCCGTTACAGATCATGTTATATGCAAAAGAATTGTAATTATGTTCTATAGGCTGGTGAGCCAAGTTTTGAATAAGCTGT
>SNQJ01S0077240.1:0-36783 GCA_010110895.2 Picea sitchensis | reverse complement strand
AAGCTTGAGGTGATGATATAATTTTTCTTCTTGATGGATGAGAACTTGGCTCTACAAGTTGACCTTCTCTTCTTGTGAGTTTCAACCTTGTGAGCATTAGAAAACAAAACACTTGTAAATAATCAAGCCTTCAAAAACCTAAGCTCTGATACCAACTGATCTGAAAATGATAAAGGCTTGTATTCTTGAAAATATTTGCAAGTTTTAATTCAAGTGTTCTTATGCAAATGGATCAATTTTGCAAACACAATTTTTTATAGAAAATACACATTCAAGATGCAGATAATAAGCAACAAATAACAGTGAACAATAAACACATAACACAACAAATGATAAAGGAGTTCACCCCTCTCTTGGGCTACATCTCCTGGTCCAGCTTCCAATGGATCTTTTATATTATTTTCTCAAAGTGATAAAATATGTGCTTTAAAATGCTCAAAATTCCAAATAGATGGCTCCAATGGATTCAGAACATCCAAAAACCCCTAGCTGGGCTTTTTCGGCACTTGATTTGGCCAAAAATTGAAGAAGATAGGCTTCCTAGAAGTTCCCCTTCAAACTTGTTGTCTCTGGATCGCCAAAATGCACCTCTGTGTGTCCAATTCTAGCTCACACACTCATTTCCGTGCTAAAACCTAGCAGCGGGTGCATAAATGCAAAACTGTGCAAACTGTAGGATGGTTAGGGAAACTAGCCCCTAATCGCCTAACCGTTGGACATGTGGCTTACCATATGACCGTGCATAGAAAAGGGCTAAACTCCAATCAAATGAGCAACTGACAAGTGTCGACGCGTGGATTAAACCATTGGTAATTAAAATCCCGCGCAATGTATGGACCACTGGTCATATGTGTTGTGGGCTCCACTTGAATTATGTGTGTGGGTAGGTCATATGTTATATGTATATGAATGGGGGCTGGGGCTTATCCCCAACCCTGTCCGCGCCCAAACCACAACACATTGCAAATTTAAATAATATCAAAACTGTATAGTGGTAAGAACCACATGGGTGGCACGCTGGTTGGGCGGCCCTTCCCAAAGCTATACCCCTGCCCGAAGGTCGCGGGGTCGAGTCCTGCCGACTACACAAATTTTATCCAATGCCCAGGTGACACGTGGCGGCCCTTGCTTGGGCCACGTGTCACCAATCCATTCGCCACCAAGATGCCACGTGTCCAGAAATAATTCATTGTCCAACTGCCAACTGTCCACCAACTCTGCCCTACCACATCAACGTACAACTCTGCCATGTCATCGTATGGCCCTGCCACGTCAGCATCCGTACGGACTGTATAGTCAACACATTTGTTTTGCCTGTTTGATGATTTGAACATAACACGATATCTCACTCATCCGATGTCCATTTGAACCTAAACGAGTTGCATTGGGTTTGTGATGACGAGGCCTACACACCCATTTGATTTGAAGCAATTTCGAGCACTTTGAATTTTGAGCAAAATTCGATCCCCTGGATCAGTGTGACCCTAATGGTGCATGGTAACAACTTTTGTCCTACATCACTCACGGACTGTTGAGTTTTGTTTGTACTTTCCCCTACCTTAACCTTGCACTTCTTCCTACTAATGTGACCTTGAGGTTGTACCTCCATTTGTTGTGTGGTCAGATCCCACATTGTCACTTGTAATTGGGTGTTGGCCATGAAGATTCTACCTGGATTCGTCTTGCCCGCCTATTGGCCTTGTACCAATCCTCTCGATGTGACCTTCCGTACTTAATATTTCGTCATGGTATTTTGTCTCTATTTTTATGCAGTCTATTCTAAATTAACCGTTTGGGATGTTTCTCTAGGTGGTGTCTAACTATGATTCTTCCTTGTTAACCGCTTCATTAGAAATTCTATCCGCCAGGCCATTCGCTGACCTGCGTACCCAGTGCACCTCCACTGTGTTCATCTTTTGCAGATGCTCCTGGATTTTTTTCAGGGAGTGTACCAAGTGCCAGTGTCTCTGAACTTTTCCCACTCTGGTGCCATTTTGGATTCTCTTCACCGTGTTGATTACCATAGTGGAGTCACCTTCCATGATTGTGTTTTTCATCCTTTCTAGGCTTAGGATATTGAGTCTGATCTCTAGAGCTTCGAATTCCATGTCATTTTTAGTTGACTTTCCCATATTGCTGGCGTACAACCGAATTATGTTTCCGCCACTATCTCTGATAACCCCACCCATTCCTGTCATGCCTGAGTTTCCTTTTTCCACACCGTCAAAATTCAACTTGAGTGACCCTACTGGAGGGGGGTTCCAGTTGCGCTCACCTAGTTGGAGTTGCGGTGTTCATTGCCCTGTTTGTGTACGGTTGCACCCATATTTTAGATGAAAAGCTTCTAGGACTCTAGAGTCTCCTCCTGTGAGTTGCGCATTCCCATTCTGGTAGTTGTGGCTCTGCACCATTTCGCTTGTCATGGAGATTATTTTTTCTTTTATTTTCCCTTCCTGAAGGCTTTCATTCTTGAAGATGCACCGGTTCCTTTCTTTCCATATTGTCCATATGATCATCCCAAAAATGAGAGTCCAACATAGATTCACCTCTTCATTTTTGCTGTAACTCTCATGCCGATTATTGATGGTTGCGCAGATGTTGCCTCGGGTCCTATTGGACTATAAAAAAATACCTATCGCCCAATCCTAGATCTCTGTTATGTAACTACATTCATCGAGGAGATGATTTTTTGTTTCCTCCTTGGTTTGACAGAGGTGGCACCGTGATGGACCTATGAAGCCCCTTTTTCTTAGGTTTTCCCAGGTTAGAATTCGGTTGTGAAGTACTAACCATTTGAAGATTTTTATTTTTGGCCACTCGGGGTTGCTCCAGAGCTTATCCCATAGTTGCGTTGGATCTTCTTGGTCTTGGTTCTCGATCTAATGTCGAGCTTCCTTCAAATTGAATTCCCCGCCATTTTTCCGTCCCCATCTTAATTGGTCTTCTTCATCTAAGACTGCAATTTTCCTTTTCCTCATTTCCTCCTCCACCTCTTTCGCAATGGTTGTGGTCTGATTGCTAGTTTGGGAGTTGAAATTATCCCAGATTCAACATCTGTTTCGATATGTTTCTTTCTTCCAAAAATGGTGGACATTGGTTTTACCTTGCGCGATCATGTCTTGTTGGATTTCCTCCCTGTCTGAATTTCCCATCATGGGTTCCTGTTGCCAGGCATCCTCCCAAAATCTGGTTGTTTTACCATTCCTTACTTCCTAGAAGTTGTGTGTATGGACCCAGGTCTTGTTGCGTCAATCTAGGTTCCATATTGTTGATCCCTCCCTGGTGCCCATAAAACGAATTCAGTCCTGGTCGGTTATGTCTGGGGCATACTTGGACTTCCAGAGGGTTGTCCATGGGGTAGAAGTTTCTTTAACCCATCGCTACCGAAGTTTCTCCCCATAGTATTCGTTTGTTACTTGTGGATCTTGTAACCCCAGTCCTCCTTTGCATTTTGGCTTGAAAACCTTCTCCCAAGCCACCAGGGCCCATTTTTTCTTAGTTTCCTCTCCTCGCCATAGGAAGTCCCTTTAGATGGTCCTTATTTTTTGTATTATCCCTTTGGGGGTGGGAAATACTGACATCATGTAGGTTGGAATTGCTTGCAGAACTGTCTTGGTCAGTACCAGTCTCCCCACTAGGTTGAGGGATATGTACGTCTAGTTTTTCACCCTTTGTTGTAGCTTGTTGATCACTCCTTCCCAGGTTGCCATTTTTTAAACTTTGTTCATCAGGGGGATGCCCAAGTATTTAGTTGGGAGAGTTTTGCGCTCAAAGCCCAAAATATTTGCCAAGTTCCATTGGATAGTAGGATTGGTGTTGAAAAAGTAGATCATTGATTTGGAATGGTTGATCTTGGCTCTCGAGGCTTCCCCAAACTCTTCTTAGATCCTTTTGAAAGTTTTTTATTCCTTGACCGTGGGTATGCCATGGAGTAAGGTATCATCCATGAACTGTTGGTGTGTGGAAGTAGGGCAGTTTTCGAAAGGTTTGAGACCTGTAATTTCTCTTGCTGCTTTTGCGCTTTTAATGCTTCGACTGAGACCTTCCATCATCAATATGAACAGGAAGTGGGATAGTGGGTCTCCTTGTCTGATGCCTCTAGTAGGCCAAAAGGGCTTGGCTGGGGCTCCATTTATCAAGAGCGAGAAACTTGTCATTGAGACTAGGCTGATAATCCATCTAATCCAGTGTTGGGAGAAGCCAAAAGCTTCCAGAATCTTAACCATGTAGTGCCAGCTAATTTTTTCATAGGCTTTTGCTAGGTCTAGTTGTATTGTCATCCCCCCTCTCCTCTGGATTTTCAGGGTGTGAATTATCTCATGAGAATGGATGATGTTGGCCATGATTTGTCGACCTTCCACAAAACCCACCTGTTCTTGTGAAATCAGTGTGGGTAGGAGGGATTTCAATCTATTGGCTATGAGTTTAGAGATTATCTTGTAAACCACATTGCATAATTCTATGGGTCTGTATCATTCAGGGGTCCTTGCTTCATGTTATTTGGGGATTAGAGTAATCAGTGTGGAGTTTAACAGTTTTAGGATGGAGGCCAACTGTCTAAAGTCCTCCATTACCCTATAGACATCATGTTTGACCACTTCTGAATAGGCTTTGAAGAATTCCATTGTGAAACCATCTGGGATTGGGGATTTCCCATTGGGCATCTCCTGGATTACTTGATCAATTTCCTCGTTATCTATGGGTTTGTTTAGGTTGTTATTCCGTTCCTCAGTGATCAGTCTAGGGATGTGTTGTGTAATCCTCTGGATGACCTCCATTCAGTCTTTGTTAGGTTCCTGGGATATCCCATAGAAGTGGCTTACCAAGGTATTCTCTATCTCCTTGTGGGATTCTCGTTCGATCCCATCCTGATCCTTAATTTTCAGGATTTTGTTGTGGGCTCTTCTGGAAATGGTTGTTCTATGGAAAAAATTTGTGTTCCTCTCTCCTTCCTTTAGACATCTAATTCGGGACTTTTGGCGCCATAGAATTTCTTCCTACTAGCATCTTCCTTCCCATTCCTGGGTCATTTGGATCTCTTCCTTTTTTTGTTCCTCTGTGTAGCCCTCCACTATGCAAACTTCCTAGAGTTTTCTTATTATGTCTTCAATATTTTTCTTCTCTTGGTTTATGTTGCCAAAAATTTCCTTGTTCCACTCCCTAAGCTTATATTTGATGTACTTTAGTTTCTTATATATTTTGAACATCCATGTACCTTTCTCTAGTTGATCCTCCTACCACCACTGGTTGGTGTTCTCCTTGAAGGTGGGGTGTTCAGTCCAGAGTTTCTCAAATCTGAACGATGTATTCTTAGGGGTGGTTGGGAAGTCTGCTTCCAGTTGGACTGGGAAATGATCAAAACCTCCCCAGGGAAGGATGCTGCAATCTAAAGTTAACCCCTGCAAAATGATGGATTTCAACACTAAGAATCTGTCCAGTCTTGTCACAACCTGATGTTGATTTATCCATTTATTGTTCCAAGTGAAGTGTTACTTTATTGGTCCTAATGTCCACCATCTCTGTTGTGTCTATGAATGTTGAGAAATCTTCCACATCTCTATCCAACCTCCTGGTGCCTCCTTTTTTTTCTACAAGTGATGTGATGATGTTGAAGTCTCCTGCTAGGATCCAGTGGAGGTTGCTGGAGAGGGTTTTTAGGTCTTCTAGGTATAGAAGCATTCTTCTCTTTTCCTCTAGCATCTAGGGTCCATACATGTTAGTGCATAGGATCATCTCCGTATTCCCAATGATTTGCATGTTAACCGACAATGTGTGCCTGGTATCCTCAACTGCTATTAGGTTAATCACTTCTGAGTTCCACAATGTGAGGATCCCTCCTGCCATCCGCTGTCCTTCAAAAACCACCATATTGTACTTGCTCCAATGTCTTTTCTCGATTGTTTGCATTTTTTCTATAGTGCATTTTGTCTCTTGGATGAAAAAGAGGTTTGGTTGTTCCTTCCTAAGTCGATTTCTAAGAATTTTCTTCTTTCGTGGGTTGTTTAGGCCTCTTATATTCCATGTTATAATATTCATTTAAACATGTGGGGGGGAATTGGGAAAGAGATTTTTGATCTTACCTGAGTTTATCAGTAGATCTCCTAGTTCCTTGAGAGCTACGTTGTTTTATTTCCTTCCTTTTTTCCTTCTCGTCTGTTTGGTGAGAGTTGTGATTGTCCTTCGCTTGATTTGACTCCTAGGTGTCCTATCTCCCCGTTTGTTCTCTTGAGCCCTTTGGATTTGGCTTCCTCCCTTAGGAGAAATAGGTATTGGATGCGATCTAGTTTCTCTGCTGGTACATTGTTAATGCCCTGCCTTTTCCATTGCTCTAGTATGTTCGGGAGGTCGATCCCTTCCCTTTCCACAATGTATCTGAGATCATGATCTTCTGTTCCTACCTTGCTTGGAGTCATTTCTGCGTCTCTGTCTACCTCTTGCATGGGGGTGGGGGTATCTCTAGTTTTTCCGTCCATAGTAGTTGCGCTACCCCCTTGTCCCATCCCCTTCCTTGGGCTATCTGTATCCTCATTGGTAGCTTATTCCCTGGATTCTTTAGATTTTGTTTTATCCTTTCCTCCTTCCTCCTCTCTGTTGGTATTTTTCGTCTTCTTTATTCCTGGCCTCCAAGTTGCTCCCATTTGGGGTTTTACTTTGTTTCTTTTTAGCTTTGTTTCTGTGGTCTGGTTTTATAAACCCATTTTCGTCCTATTTTAGTTTGGTGTTCTCCGCTTCTTGTTTTTTGATGATTGAGCATTCTCTGATTAGGTGCCCATGTTCATGGAATATTTGGCATATGAAGGGGATCTGCTCATGGTCAATGTTTTGTATCCATTCCTCATCCTTGAATTCTAGGCTTATGGCTTCTAGGAGTTCCCCTGACACATCCAACTCTATGTAGATTCTTGCATAGGAGGCGTACCCTCCTTTTAGGGTTGCTTCTGATGTCTTCACGTATTTTTCCAGTTTGTTCCCTATTGCTTCAAAGGTGGAGGGTAACCAATAATCTAATGGCAAAGAGTAAAGTCTCAGCCATACAAACACATTTTTTAAGGTTTCTTTTTCTGGGGAGAAGTTTTCCTTCCATGGTCGCATGTACAGTCCTGTTGAGGCATGGAAGTATGACCTCCCCTCAAAGATTTTATCCCTATCTTCCAGGTTCATAAAAACTATTGTAAAGAATCCTTTCGAGCCCAGGTGGATAACCACTTCTCCGCTTGACTTCCATTGATATTTAATCTAGTTGTGCAACATTATTTATGTTGGCCATAACCCCATAAAATTGCATATTAGTGCATGTGTCTTCATCTGGTCCCTGTAGAGTTGCATTTGCATATCGTCCAATATTACCTTGGGTATCATTGTTGTCTTTGGTCTACATGGGTTGCGCCCTTCAACCCCATTGGGGCTCACTATTTCTTGTGCAACATTATGAGGTTCTCTGGTTTCTTCCCCCATGTCTTCACCTTTCCTCTGATTACTTTCCTGACTCTTTTCCATTTCCGATCTCGAGGTGCTTGTCATTGGTGCCTTGAAAACTATGCCTCATGGGCCTTTCCCTCTATCTACTACTACCTACTTGTATGAGGGGGTTCCATTATTTCCCCCCTTGGTACTCATGTTTTCCTTTGCTTTGACTGCTTCTACCAAACCCTAGCTTGCAGTTTCTCCAGTCTCGTTAGAAAAATAACTTAGTTAAATTTAGAGAAAACAATAGATTAGTTGAATAGAACATTGAAGTTTGGAAAGAGTACTGAAATATTAGATAATATTCTCAGTTTTCAAAGGTCACCATTCATTAAGATAGGTCTTGTCTACGACGAAAAACAAAATACCCCCGAGGGATATGCAAGCACTAAGGTCACAAATCCATTAGAAAAGGAAAATTAAGAAAATCCTAATAGCTATGCTAACATTCTCAAAGGATCCATCAACAATGAAAGAAACAACAGGAAAGAACATGATGATTAGAATAAACCTGTTTCTTCTCACAAGAACAACAAGAAAGAGTTCAAAAGAGTAGTTCCACCAAGAAGGCCTTTCAAAACCCAATATGAAAATATCATCCTTGGCTACTATTTTTCTTGCAATAATTTTGGTTATAACACAATAGATTGTAGATATTATACAAGAAATGACCATGTGAGAAATAGAAATAGAGTTCCTTACAAGACTTCAAAGGATGATTATGTGAGAAACAAAACCATAAGTTCTAATGGGTTTGCTAACAGAAAGTACAATTAATTTTCTCCTCTACTTGCGTATGATACTGAATTTTATAAGTGCAATAACTATGGGAACATAGCACATTATTGTAGAAGCATCATAAACAATTCTCCTAAACAAAACATAGAAGAAGATGTTCTTACCAAGTATAGAGAAGAATACATAGGGGTGTGGAAAAGGAAGCAAGAAGAACCAAAGAAAGAAGATTGTGGAATTGAAATGTATGCTCAAGACAAAGGAAACCAATGGTACATTGATAGTGGATGTTCAAAACACATGACAGGGATGAGAACAAATTTCTCATCCTAAAGGAAGAAAAAGGAGGTAGCATTACTTTTGGGGATAATGCTGCTACAAGGATAGTTGGGAAAGGTACCATTAGTATTGATAATGGAAAGACTAAAACACATAATGTATTGTATGTTGAAGGGTTAAAACACAATATTCTAAGTGTTAGTCAAATGTGTGATCAAGGTTGCAACCTCACATTTCATTCCAAAGGATGTGAGATAAGGAAAGCAGGTTCAAGAAGATTAATGGAAAATGAAAATAGAACCTAGAACAATGTATACGTTCTCTATGAATTCAAAATAGAAAAATGTTGTATGGGAGTGATATCCCTCTCATCTCTTTATTAAAGGGAAGCACAAGCTCAAGGGGATCAACCCTTTTCCATTTATGTCAAAGGGGGAGAAGTTGTAGACAGAGGAATAATTGCAGACACAAGGAAAATTGCAGACAGATCATGATTGAATAAGGTTTTCCATTAATGAAAAAGGGGAATATTGTTGGAAATATTGTTTCCATTTATGTCAAAGAAAGGGGTAGAGTACATATGTCCAAGATAAATATTGCAATATGGAGATTGTTGGAAATATAGTTTTTGTATTTTTGATAATAAGTTTGGATACTCTATATTTTAAGGAATTTTTACTCTAAATAACTAGCTCAAATGAGAGAATAGGTTATATGGTTGGAAATCGTATTCTGATACCTTTCGAATGGTATATGAAATTCCCTCTAACTCCTTAGGAATAAGGAGATATGATTTTTTGTGTCAAACAACCCAACGAGAAAGTTCAGGTCAACCCAACCAATCTTTACAGGTCAGCCCTAAAAGTGAGCACATAAAAACTATAAATACATGATATATGTGCACATTTGAAGAGAATATAATCTAGAAGATCAAGTCTAACGTGCGCAGAAGATATCTGAGGTGCGCAAGAGGAGTTGGGGAGTCTTTTTGGGGTCTAAAGGTGCACAAGATGAGTTTTTGGAGTTTTAAGGGTATTTTATGAAGGAATGAGGTCTATGATGCTACAAAGTACGTTGTTTTGAGGTTGTGATGCTATAGTATGGAATTATGTTATGGGAATGATGCTATGAGATTCACTAGGGAATGAAGGCTAAATTTGATTAGGGTTTGATGCCATGTCTGGGGTATGAAGCAAAGAGAGACTTTGGAACATGAAATTTAAGGGTATGATGATGCTATCAAATGAATGAAGTATGAACCATGCAGGTGAAGTTAGAATTAATCTATGTATGAATATCTTAGATTGGTGTCTATATAGGTCTTACTGAGATGGTGCTCAACTGAGGAGATTGGTATCTCCAATAGGTTTGTGCCTACACAATATCTTATTGAGTTGGTGCTCAATTGAGGAGATTGGTGTCTCTAGTAGGTTGGTGCCTACACAATATATTTCTGAGTTGGTTCTCAACTGAGGAGATTGGTGTCTCCAGTAGGTTTGCGCCTAGAATCTTTGTAACAATAGGTTGGTGCCTACAAACATTTATAAAGATAAGTTTTTGTGGTTTTCTCCTGCAAGGGTTTCCATGTTAAATTATGTACATTGTGATTTGTGTTTATATGTACTAGTGAATGATTGATTAATGGTTTACTAAAGTAAAAAGTATCTTATATTGATTCACCCCCCTCTTAGTATAAACATAAGTTCAAAGACTTGTCTTTGATATGCATTTAATCCCTTCTTCCACCGATAAACTGTGTAACCTCATGACTTGTATATGTGATTTTATCAGTTGCCAATGAATCTTCGGTCCCTTTTCAAACATCATGTTTTTGAGAGAGTCATGCATGAGTTTGTACAATTCCTTTTCAACTATCCTATTTTGAAGACGTCCATAGACTCATGCTAGGGACTTCACTTGTGGAGTTAGACATTGGATATATAGATTTTGTTATTCCTTTATATGAGGTTTAGGGAACTTATCAGGATATTAATATGGCCACCTTATATCATGATCCATATCTTTGACCTAAAGAGGATTATGATTAGTTTTCTTCACCTCGGTGGATCTTCAAACTTCCCAATTCCAAAGATTCTTGGAAAGCTATTCTTGAAGAAATGACTAATGTATAATGACCATGAGATTAAATGCATCACATGTCATAGTTTCTCATAAATCTAGATCAATTAGAGTTTGGAGAGAAGAGCCCAATTTTAACTAGAGAGATTGATTGGTATAAAATACCTATTTTAGTAAAATATGTATTTAAAGAGGGAAATCTGGTGAAATTTTCAAAGATTATATCAATTGATATCCCTTTCAAATTAGCCTAATAGAAAACATAAAACAGTGTTACAAGGATAATTGTTTTATAGAATAATTAATGAATTATAAAACCCTTTTTAACGAATTTAACGTCATTATTGATTGGTATAACAAATAAATTCCAAGCATTAATCTGATTATAGTTGAAGATGGTATTATTACATATGATAATGTTATACCTATTCAATAGAATACGAAACCTATCCATCCTAAGAAGGAAACAACCATCAAGGTTGAGGTAAAGAATTCATTGAGGTTGGATTCATATATCATGTTCTCTTGACAGAGTGGGTGTCAAACTTAGTACTAGTTGATAAGAAAGAGGGGACCGTTAGAGTCCACATTGATTTTTGTGATATGAATAAGGCATGTCCATAGGATAATTATTTTACACCCTTTATGGAGTTGAACATAGATAAGAGTGATGGAAATTTAATCTTCTTTTTTCATGGATGGATTTTCTTCATATAATCAAATGCAAATTCACAAACAATTTGCTTATTTGAAATATGCCATGTAGTCTTAAAAATGTTGGGGCTAATTTGCTTATTTGAAAGATGCCATGTAGTCTTAAAAATGATGGGGCTATGTTAGTGTGACATGTTGTATTCCTTTCATGACATAAATAATATTGTGGAGANCTTATTTGAAATATGCCATGTAGTCTTAAAAATGTTGGGGCTAATTTGCTTATTTGAAAGATGCCATGTAGTCTTAAAAATGATGGGGCTATGTTAGTGTGACATGTTGTATTCCTTTCATGACATAAATAATATTGTGGAGACTTATCTAGATGATTTAGTTGTTCGTTTAAAGAAAATGGATGAGCATTTGAAGCACCTTCAAGTTGTTTTAGAAACATGCAAATCTAAATGATTTTTTTGGTATCATGCATGATAGGTTGACTAGTTTAATTATATCCGAGAATGGGATCATGGTATATCCTTCTAAGGTTGAGGAATACTTTAGTTTCCTCCCCCAAATTTAGTTTGTCAACTTTAAATCCTTAGATAAAAATAAACTTCTTACAATGGTTCATTGCTAATTATGTTGATATTACAAAGTAATTTATGCACCTGTTGTGAAAGAAGTTCAATTTATATATAAGGACAAGCAAGTTCAATGATCATTAAAATCTTTGAAATAATATCTCATATTGGCCTCAGTGTTGAGTCCTTTAGGGTACAATAGGGATTTCCAGTTATGTTTAGCATTGTTTGAATATACCATTGGTATAGTTTTGGTTCATGAAGATGATACATTTTAGGAGCATGCAATATATTACTTAAGCAAGGAGCTTGCTAGACTTTAATTAGATTTCATCATGATGCACAGTTGGATTTGGATTTAGAACTTATGCACACTATCCAATTGCTACAAGATTAGATCCTTCTTATACACATGCCAATTATTGTAAATCGTAACCCTATGTAACTCATATTGACCTAATGAATAATCAAGATAAAATATGAAAAGTGGATTGTCATATTGCAAGTATTTGACTTAGAATTTATGTCCTATATATAAGAAGTATTTGGATTTTTGTGATTTGAAATCAAAACTATCAAGGGGAATTGATTTATTTGTGGTTAAGGAGTCATTATCTAACAAGAATTTATTCTTCATAGACACTAAAGACCCATGGCATGGAGATATGGCTTGGGTATCTCNGAAGTATTTGGATTTTTGTGATTTGAAATCAAAACTATCAAGGGGAATTGATTTATTTGTGGTTAAGGAGTCATTATCTAACAAGAATTTATTCTTCATAGACACTAAAGACCCATGGCATGGAGATATGGCTTGGGTATCTCTAGACACAAAAGTTTCACTCTCACTTATCTCATGATGCACATTGATTTGTTCACCATTAATCTCAATGATACATTATCATTAGTGACACTTTGTATCACTGGGGTATTAACTTGATTCTATATTGATGTTTAAATCATGAGGAGGTGGAGAGTGTTTTTCATTATTTCCATAATGGAGCATGTGAAAATTAATGGTGCATGTGAAAATTGTTTGTTTAGGATGGAAAAAACCCATAAGATATTCCATGTAGGGGATTCTTGACTATTATTTTTGAAAGATTGTATACAATCCATTAAGAAATTCCACCCTTGCCAAGTTTTTATAATGAAGATATGTGCAGACCCTAATCCACTAATCCACTTCATCCTGTCATTACCATTGGCCCCTTTGCAAAACGGGGTGTTTATTTGAAGGAGAATCACCAAATTTATTTAAGAGGACATAAGTACACCATTTTAGCCACATATTACTTTAAAAAATAGGTGGAAGAAATGTCAACATTTACAATGATGAAAACATGAAAACTTTATTCATTTTCAATCACGTCATTGTGAGATTTGGTGTGCTTATAGAGATCATCATAGATCACAGTTCCTATGAAGGAGTTAGGATTTCAAAATGAGCGTTCAATACATTAATATCTTTGGGAAAATGGCTAATTAGAAACAATTAAAAACGTTTTTAAAACCATGATACAAACGATGTTAAACAAGAACAAGTCTAATTGTTATTTAATGTTTTTTTGATTCTTTAGGCATACCAAACTTCCGTGAAGATTTCTACCATTTTCCCTTTTTTCAATTGGAACATAGAATAGAAGAAATTTTACCAATTGAATGTGAGACTCCTTTGATTAAATTTGCAATTGCACTCCTTCCTAACACCTTAGTTGAGGAGGAATGCCTTGTTTACATGGAGCACCTGAATGAAAATCATTTAGATGTTGCAACTATAAATGTGGCATAGGAAATGAGTCAAAGCTCAATATGATAGATGTGTCCCCCTTCATGCCTTTGCTGAAGGGGAGTTGGTTCTTAATTATGATCATGACAACAAAAATGTAGGTGCAAGAAAATTTGAATTGTTATGGCACGACACTTACATTGTTAAACATGTCTTATGGAAGTAGCATATGACCTTATTGACTATGATATAATTAGTTGGTTCTTAATTATGATTAGGACAACAAAAAACGTAGGTGCAGGAAAATTTGAATTGTTATGGCACAACACTTACATTATTAAACATGTCTTATGGAAGTAGCATATGATCTAGTTGACTATGATAGAATTCATTGAACCTAACAATAAGTTTTAATTGAATATATTTTATGATTATATAAAAATATAGGAGATATCCTTATATATGTTGTATATTTTTATTTATTTTTCTCTAATTTACATTTAGTTCATTATTATCATGCTTTATGCTTGGTTAGTAGATGTTTTTGGACTTACCTGTATGCATAGGACTTGTGGATGGTGTTATTTGATACACATTTAATATTTCTTCGACAATGTTGCAAGATCTATTCACTTGTTATTTGTTGATTCAATCAAGTGAAATATGCATTAGTCCTACAACCAATAATACAATCAAGTACAACATTGTGATTGGATTATTATAAGATGTAGTTTCACTCAACATTTGATTGTCCACCTTAATTCACAATTGTTCGTGTCTCAATTGAATAATTTCTATTGCATTCACGATCCTATACTTCTATGCAAGTTCTTATGGGTTAGGTTAGGCTTCTTGAGAAATATTTTGATTTGATCACATATGTACATGTGCCTAGAGGATTCAATACATTTACAAATTCATTAGCTAATGATATTTTATATAGGCATGTGTCTCATAAAAAGTAAATAAATCATGAATGCACATAAAACTAATAAAAATGCAATTATTTCATCACAATTTATAAGTAAATCCAAAAAGGCTCTCTATAAAGATTATAGTCATCATATACAATAATGCAGTATCGATACAAAATGGGCTTAACAACCTTTACTAATATAAAAGGATGATATCAACCAACAAAAAATGGTCTACAAAAGCATATCTACTTTGACTCCAAATTGAGATGAAATTAATCATAGTTGATATCTATAACAACATGATGTGGGACCCTCTTCCAAGATGAAGGTGACCCCACCATGCAACACTACAAATCTAAAGGAACCTCTATTTCTTGGGTATCTAGAAATTCAAGGGTTAGTGTCTCAAGGTTTCTATGGACCTCTAAGAGTATCAATTTGATATCTGATATATCAATGAGTCTAATTGGTGTGGCAAAAACCTCATGTTGGATTTCCTCCTTTGCTTTGTGTTGGTGTTGGTTCCTTGGGAAACTAGTCAATTGCATAGGCCTGGCATTTGTATCATTATTAGAGTTAGTCATTGCTATTGCATGCATATAAAAATATATATGAGAAAATGGAAAAGAAATTATAATACATGCATTTAAAAAAATAGTTTTCTTACCAATAACGCCCCACTAGTATTCATGGGGTAGTGGCAAGTCTAGGTCACTATGGAAACAAGGCTAGATGTTTACCAAGTAGTTGGTCCACTAGTTGAAACATGTCCCATTAAAGGATTTTTAAACCTATCCTTTCCCCAATTAGTACATCAAATTGATCCATCTCTCTATCTTGGGATATATTGGCCCAAATGGTGTCGATACAATATGTGGTAGGATTGATGGGAACCTCTAAAAATATTGAGAATAAAATAATACCATAGAAAAAATACCACTACCTAATATTTTTGCAATTAATTAGATGATCCTTTAGGTTTCCCAATATTATTGTTCTCTAGTAAAAAAACCTCTGATATAAGGCATACATAACATAATACATATGAAGTTGTGCTGATAAATGTTACAAGGGAAACCTTGCTACTCAAGTGATGGTGTATATGATCATATGTAATGATTATCAACAACATCCTTTAAAAGGATATGGTTTCTAACCTTCCATATGCCAGTAGAGTAGTACAAGTCAATGTATCCCTAAATGACCCCAATAACCTTGCAGTGGCCCCTCCCTTTAGATTATTAGCTCACACATCAAGAAAGTCCAATAGGGAAGTATATATCCTTGATTATGATCTCAAGGACCTTATCATCAATTTGAAAAGATCGAATGGAAAGATCCCATAATCCTTCAAGCCTTTGTAAAAGCTCCATACTTCCTTTCATATTGGTGCATCAAATTTGTTTTAGTAATCCACACTATTGGAGAGTATCAATCATTACCTCATGTTATAAGGAATGTGTATGGCTGATCTCATGCTTTGTCTATTTTTCTAGTCTCTCAAATTCATCATGCTTGTAACTATGAAAAAACACAATGAAAATTAGTGGCAATACAAATTTTTTCTTTTTTTCATTTGGGGTGTGCCTACAACCTGCTGCTTTGTCAATAATGGCGAGTACCCATGGGCGATAGTTTACTCACCCATGGGAAGGGCCTTTTCCCATGCGGGCATTGAAAATCCCTCATAAGAATGCATAACCATATTATGAGAGTGTCTTGTACCCGTAAAAATCCAAAATTTGAAAAGAAAATAGATAAAAAAGAAGGGCAAGAGATGATGCTTTACATGGTAGACATGATTGTATGGATGAATTTCATAAGTTCTTATTTTTCAATTGGTTTTCTCCACAAGTTTGAAATTCTAAGGTAAAAAATAACAAATAAAATATTTTTACCCTATTTGGAAACTTTTTACTCAAATATGTTGGGAAAAAGACATATTTTTACTATAGAGTAACTCATTTTCTCTTTATAAATCACTAATCAGATGAATCTGACATCAATAAAGTACTTGTTTATATTTGCATAGGAATGAATGGTGTTCAAATTAGCACTATTTATAGTTTTGATTTTGTTTGTGACTTTAAGGTATAATTCCAAAACTAACATATAGTGATAGCTTTTCTGCCCTACATCATACATTTTGTCTCTTGTTTTCTCTAATGCATTAACATTGAATCCATCACGTCAAGGAATTTAATACTTATTAATGTGTTTCATGTAGATATTTTTTTGGTAGTGCCTACCTAACATGGTTTGCCTTAGTTAGCAACATTTTTTCTTTTTTGCATCCATGCTAAGTTTTCTTGTAGGTCCGAGAGCATAGATAGTCCTTCCAAAAAGTTTAGAAAAAGTTATATTTTTTGCACTCATATTTTTCTATCCATATCTTAAGGGATCCCATACATATAGTTTGTTTTTTTCACTTCACTTGTTGTTTCTTGCATTGATTTTCTTAATGTTTTTTCCACAATTTACTTTTATATCATCACTCCCTTTGTGTTCATTGCCATTACCCACCTTTTCTATTTTTTCTTTCACTTTCAAACATGATTTACCTCGGAGGAGGCACACTTATAAGTGTCCACAAACCGTGCACTGAATTTTACTTATTTCTTGCATAGCTATGTTCTATGTGCTTGGAACTTAATAGATTTACTTGCAACACTCATCTTCTCCCCTATATTTTAGCATTGCTTTATTCTTTTTTAATATTTTACAATATGGAAAAGATAAAAATTTAAATAATTTTAAAAAAAGAGAGAGAGGAAAGAAGCAAGATATTTATTATTAGTTTATGAAGTTTGCAGGCCATCTATATCACATTTGAACAAAGAACCTATTTTGAAGCCATTATCTCTACACTTGAGAATTGATAATTCCTTAGGATTTGCACCATGGTTTTGAGTTCTTAATTGAACATATCCTAATTGGTTACTCTTTTAGTCATTATTTTTTTTGTAAATAAAAAATGTATTTCCTTAAGGAGTTTTCATAATAGTACAAATGGAGAAGTGTGCCACCTATTCTTCCATACATATGGAAACCAAAATAGGTGGCTAGAAAAACAAGCAATCATGTTTTTTTGTTCACATTTGAGAAGATCTAGTAAACAAAACTATTATTCTGGCTTCTCTGGACCTAGAAACATAAGAATAGAAGATAAAACTAAAAATTAGGAAAACCCATGTTGCTATTGATGTTGGGAGAGTGTGGCCATGTAGGAGTGAAAATGTAAGGTTGGAAGCTGGTCGGGCACCTTCGCTTGAGAGAGAATCGAACAAGGCATCAAGGTGATGACTGAGGATATCCTAGCGGTGACGCTGATCATCCATGTCCCGATGCATCTCGAAGAAGAGTTGTAGATGTTATTCCAAGAACCTGTGAGTGTTGGGCATCTCTGGCTCAGAGGCTACCACAAGTTGAGGCTCATTAAAAAATTGCGTTGTCGCCATAATTATTTCCTCAAGCCATGCTGGGGGAGTCGCTTCCTCAACTAGACAACCTACCAATTCTGCCACAGGGTCGACACTTGGAGGCGATCGTCTAGAAATGCGTGGGGGTTCCTAAAGGTTCGAATAGGAGAGCAAGAGATAGTCTTGAGGGGCTTGGGGGGCAACCATAGGAATCTATTTCTCGACATAAGTCATGGCATTGTCTTAGTTAACCCAATTTTGATAAGAAAAGGGAGGACCAACATGTTTTATGGAAGGGATGGGAGGCGGAGTAAGAGCCAAAGAGGGACCAAGTCGATGATGTCGGGCCACAAAACTATAATAGGCTGGCCTTTGCTTCAACTTGCCTCGTTCACACAACATTGGAGTGGCAGGGATGAGAACGATAGCCCAACTATGAGGAGAACACTAGAAGGGGGAAAAACCAGGAGATGAGTGTAAAATGAACAACCAACCCATAATGAAATGGAAATAGCCATACCTTGCCTCCCTAAAAGCAGCTGAAATGATAGGGAAAAAATTCTTAAAGACCAAAATGATGGCTCTTGGCATTCATGTGCCTATTCTGCGAGACCTCGACCTTTGTTGTGTGTGCTCCATTAAAAATTCCTCCTTACACAGGTGCACTACCATCCTTCCTAATTGAATGATTCACATATTGAATTGACGTGGAGGAAGGGTGGTGACAGTGGGTGTTAACAATGCCTAGAGTATGTGTGCCAAATGTCACCCCATCCGGGGGAGGGAAATCTCAGAGTGAAATCTCCCTGCATTGAAATAGTAGTTGCAATGCGGGGTGATGTTGAGCTTCGATTAGGATGTCCTCTTATTGAGAATAGACTCCCCCATTATCTAGTTTGTTGGTAACCTTGTTCTCTTCTCTTCGCCCATGGGAGGGGATAAGGGTGAGAGAGGGATGAAGAAGATCTCGCAAAGTGTTAAGAGGGACAAGAAGGCACCAACTTGGAGATAATTTCTCAGGATGAGTCCCATTAATGACTTTGGTGGAAATAAAGATAATCACTTTAGAGTCCCCTTCAATAATTAGGTGATTTAGATTTAGATCAGAGGCTAATTGTATCCCTCTTATAATACCCTAGAGCTCTATCGAGTTGTTGGATTCATGGATCAGATGTCCAACTAAGATGTACTTGATTTGTACTATGTTGTCCCAAAGAAATACACCAAATCCTGCAGGGCCAAGATTTCCCTTTGAAGCACCATAAAAGTTCATTTTGAAGAAACCAGGAGGGGGGAATTGCCAAGTGGAGGGGCTATGGAAAAGGGATATGGGAAGGGGTTTCATACTAAGTGGAGTATTGTGTAATTTTAGCTTCGAGGAAGAAAGGATGAGAGATTCTTGGGGTTCACTGGGGAAGTCTTCCTGGGTCCAAAGTTGAGCATGGTCATATTCCTGTATGTTTCCAATGATCTTTGACCAGATGATAGAAATGGTGGAATCTTGGGAGTGGAATATATGCTTGTTTCATTCTTTCCAGAGATGCCAGACAATGATGCTTGGTAGAAGCTTCCAAATCTTGTTTAATATGGGGATTTTATAAGCCTATGTTCCCCAATTATTTATGGTGTTTATAATATTGTCCCTTGCTCTGTTGGATTTCCTCATAATCTGAGAGGCATGATCCTAGTTCTCCCCATAGTTGTGGCATGTTGTCCCTTGCTCTGTTGAATATGTTCTCCATTGATTCTTCCTGGTGCTGATAGAGGTGAAAAATCAAGGGTCCAATGAAGCCTCATTTTCTGAGGTTGTCCCAAGTAAGGATTCGATTTTGTACCATGAGCCACAAGAAAGTATAGACTTTCAACCATAATTTATTTTTCCATATAATTTGCTAGATGTTCTATTTCGGTTGGACATGAAAGTTCTCCTGAAGGAAGTAGGAATCTTTGATTATGAATGTACTTGCGGGGGTATGACCCCAACATAGAATATTTGGTCCCTCCCTTATACAAATTTTCCTTTGGGTACCAATTGTATGCCATGGTTGTAAATAACAATATGTAGGAGTATTGATATCACAAGGAAGCATTTTCCAGATCCGCCAGGGGGGATGATGTGAGACATTTAAGCAAAGGTCTGAAACTTTGAGGGGCTTCGACTCTTGTATGTGGTTTTGGATGGGGTGCAAGTTATCCAAGGATTGCAATAGAGGTAATTGTTTCCATGAGTCTGTCCAAAAAAAATCATTCTGACCATTCCATATTTCCCAGAATGCATGTGTCTGTATGAGAGGTCAATTTCGCTAGGATACATTCAAAATATTAGACTCTTGCCTCTGTTTGTTGAACCGAATAAGTCGTGCCTTTGTTGTATGTGGGGGATATTTTTTCTTCCAAATCTGAGCCCATAGTTCATTTGGATATTTGAGCCAGTGACACCAAATGTTTTCTCCCATTATGTTGTTCAGTCCTGAGGCCAAGTCCTCCCACAGACTTTGTCTTGAAAACTTTATCCCATCTGACAAAGGCCCATTTTTTGCTTGGATGATGACCATTCCAAAGGAAATTCCTCTGCATATTAATTATTGTTTTAATAACAATTTGTGGGGTTTCTAGAGCTGAGAAAAGATAGGCAAGGATAGCTTGAATGATTGATTTAATGAGATCAAGTCTGGCAACAAGATTGATGGATCTGAATGTCTAGGTTCTCAAGCGATTGGAAAGGGATAGGAGTAGGGAATCCCAAGAGATGTTCCATGTAGTCGAATCATATAAGGGAATTCCCAAGTATTTGGATGAAAGGAAGCTCTTGGGAATGCCCAGAAGGTGACAGATGTGATGTTGAGCTATAGGGGGGGTGTTGAAAAAGAAAAGATGGGATTTTTTCAAGTTAAAAGTTGTTCCAGAGGCTTCACTGAAGTATGAGAGGCTGGAATTAATCTTGTTGGATTCTGGTGTAGTAGGAGTGTTCATTAACATTGTATCATCCACAAATATGCTATGGGAGCCAGGAGGTTGCATGTTGTGTAAAGGAAGACCTTGGAGGGCACCTTCTGTTATAGAAGAAGTTATATAATGTCCCAAATCTTCTTCCATGATTAAAAAAATAAAGGGGGAAAGAGGGTCCTCTTGACGAATGAAACAAGAGGGAGAAAAAGGTTGGGAGGGAACTCCATTAACCAAGATAGAGAAGAAATCACAGGAGGTGAGTTTCAGTATCCAAAGGATCCAATCCTTGCTGAAACCAAAAGCTAAAAGAAGAGAGTTCATGTAATTCCAACTGAGACAATCAAAATCTTTGGAGATATCAAGCTTGATAAACATACCTGGGGTATGAGTGGACTTGATTGAGTGGATCACTTTGTGGATCAAAATAACACTATCCATGAGTTGGTGCCATTAAACATAACCTGATTGATCCTTAGAGATGATGAAAGGAAGGATGGGTTTTAGTTGGAGAGAAATGACTTTGGTGATGATCTTGTACATGACATTACAAAGTGAAATGGGCCTAAATTGCGTTGGGTTGGTGACTCATTATTCCTTTGGGATTAGAGTGAGAAAAGTGGCGTTGAGGGATGAAATCACTTGTCCTGAAGTTCTGGATTCCTCCACTAGTTTCCAAACCTCTTCTCTTATCATCAATGAACAAAAGTGGAAGAAGTATGTAGTGAAGCCATTTGGCCCTGGTGCCTTTCCCAAGGGAATTTCCTTGACTTCTTGATCCATCTCTTCCAGCGTATTTGGTCTCATTAGTGCCTGATTTTTCTTAGGTGTAATGAGGGTTGGAATATGTTGTGTTACTCTATTGATGGATGGATTTCAATCAATGGGCGATTCAGATAAAATATCTTTATATTAATTTACCATCTTTGTTTCTAATTCCCCATGGTCCATAATTGTGTTCCCTTGTGCATATTCAAGCTTTGTAATGTTATTAATGTATCGTATGTGTACCATGGATCGATGAAATAATTTTGTGTTCCTTTCCCCTTCCTTGCGCCATTTCATGCTGGATTTATTCTTCCAAAATATTTCCTGCTACTTTTGTCTTTCCTAGAGTTACTATTTAAGAACATTCTCCTCCTTTCTCAGAGCATCCGAGTGACCCACCAAAATTAATTCCTGTTGAATTTCTTCTAGGCATTGCTCCAAATTCCTTTGCGCCTGAAAGATATTTTCAAAACCATTCTTATTCTAGTCTAGAAGTTGTTTCTTGAATTTTCTTAGTCTTTGTTGGAATATGTACATTCTGGAACCATGCAAGATTTTTTCATTTCCCACCAGGATCAAGAGAGCTCTGGGAAATCGGGATGTTTTAACCAATTTGTTTTTTAATCGAAATGGTTTAAATTTGGGCATAGCTATCATATCAATCCATAGCTGTACTGGCCAATGATTTGAACCCGATTTTGGGAGGATGCTTTCTTCAATCGAGGGTCCTTCTATCATCAGGGTTTCAAAAATGAGAAAATGATCAAATATGTAGGAAATTTGTTGGGATCCAGATCGTTTATCAGACCAAGTAAAAGAGCCATTCCTAGATTCAATGTTTATCAGCTTAAGACAATCAATGAGGTACCAGAACTTACCATTGTCTTGTTCCAGCCTCCTCGAGCCCCCTCTTTTTTATTCTAGAATGAGGATGATATTAAAATATCCTCCAAGAATCCAACACTTTTTTCCAATCAACCCCCCTAGATAGGAGAGGTTGTTCATGAATAAATCATTCTCCTGATCATTTTGTGGTCCATAATAATTTGTGAGCACACCCTCCTTGATGGACCCAATGGATCGATAGTGCACTGATAGTGTGATAACGATAGAGAAGGATTGATCAACAATAATCAAGGTAGGGTTCTAGATACATTCCAGTCCCCCTACTGCACCCTTTGAATCATTGTAGATGAAATTGCAGTGCCTCCAACATCTTTGAAACACTTCTTCTCTGGCTTATCCTGAACATTTTTTTTCTTGTAGAAAAAGAATATCTAGATCCTCTACCATTATGTTGTTACGAAGAATCCTCTGTTTGGATATTCCATTTAGACCTCTTATATTCCATGTGATGACCTTCATCATGAGGAGTTGGGTGGGGGAGAGAAGAATCCCTCAACGAGATGTTGGACCTGTTTTGAGTTAATCATAAAGTGACCTACCTCTTTAATCATTTGTTGTGTCGATTTACATCCCCATCTCTTACCCTCTTTAGGGATCCCTCTGGGGTCCAGATCTAGATATGAACTTATTCCTAGTATGGAGGTGGCCCCTACTGTGGAATCGATGAAGACCTTGTGTACTTTTCAGAGTTGCTCAACCGATATAAATTTCAATTATTTCTTGTTGAAGGCATCCTCCAGATTTTCCAGATATATGTTGGCTAGTTCTCATTCATCCATATGCGTTATAGTGTCCCCCCCTTCTTTTGAGTCTTTTCATGGATATAACGGAGCTAGGGAACTGGGTGTGATGATTTGTTCTAGGAATGGATCTAGGGTTTTTTTTATCTTTTCCTTTATTTCTGCAAGGATCTTTTGGTTTATGGGGATTTTCCACTTCCTCTACATCTGGTAGGTTATTTAGGGTGTCAAAAGAGTTGTTGGCAGGGATATTCTTTCCCACCCCTTGACTGGGTTTTTTTGTGGTTTTTTTCTACAACCCGTTACTTGTGTGAAGCCATCTTTCATTTTTTCCTCCACTTCTGGTTGTGCAGTGGAATTGAGTGGGAAATCAAAGAACATATGTTCATGCTCATGACATTTCTGGTAGTAGAAGGGAATGTTTTCATAATCTATAGTTTGGATCCAGTGTTCATCATGATATTCTATGGTGACCGAGCTTAGTAGTGCCTTGGAAATGTTCCTATACACGCAGATCCAGGCATAAGATGTATATCTCCTCTTCTTGGTTTCTTATGAGGATTTTACATATCATCCCAGTGTATTGCTAATACCCATTAGGATTTATTCAAGCCAGAACTCTTGGGGAAGGGAGTAGAGGAGGATCTAGATCGAAGCGAAGGTGAGTCCTCTTTTTCTGGGTAGAAGTGGTCTGTCAAAAATAAGAGATATAGTCCCATCGAATTGAATAAATATGGGTTTTTTTCAAATTTTCAATCCTTTTCTTCAAGATTGTAGAAGATGATCATGAAGAATCCTTTCGAACTGAGTTGGATTTAATCATCCCCGTTCAGGTTCCACCATGTTTTGATCCATCGCATGAGGTCTCTTTTAGAAGGACATAACCCTAAATTTTTTCCAATCAGGGCATGGTATCTCATGAACTAGGTGTATTCTCTGACTCTAGTAGAACTGATCACATATATTGGTGCTTTAGTTTCCTGGGGGATGCATTTCCCAGGCTCCTAGTTGTGAGATCTCTTTGGATCAGACGGTTCTGCTTCCACCTCCATGTCTTTTATGGAACTTTGTTCGTCTTGCAGGAATCGTTCACGAAGGTGAAGCAAAGACTCAAATGGCGACCACTTGGCTCAGATTCCTTCTTTTTAATTTGCAGCTACATTCTGATATGCAAGGGTTTGTACCCCCCCTTATGGATCCATGCTTCCTGATCAAGCACACCGCTTATGATGTTGTTTGTGTCATTTTTTGAGGATAAAATCTGGTTGTACTAGGGATAGAAACATGTAGTCCTTCAACCCTATCCCCCTTCTCGATCACCCTAGATTGATCCTTAGATGTCTTCTAGTCATTATGAAGTTGTACCTTAATGCCTTTTTTATTGATGATTTAGATCATTAGTCTCTTTTTTATGTTAGTATCTACCCAATTCATCCATTATGTCATGCTATTGTTCAATGGAAGTTTTAAGTTGATAAACTTTGTTGATCATTACGAATCTTTCTGGACCATCCATGTTGACTATTCCCTGAGTCAAGTCATTCTTAGTTTACATTCACATTCAATGCAATTATATTGTGTTTATGTGTAATGACTCATCGTTACCTTCTCTTTGGAAAGTTTTATCCTATTTTTTGTAACACATTTCTCTAGGAAATAGACCTAGGGATTAGTAACATGTTGGGACTTACTTTCATTATTGGTATATTTCCATACATTCATTGGATGGAATTCATCAATGGTCATTTAATGAATAGTTTCCTTGTGATTGTTTTCAAGACATCTATTCACATAATAGAGTTCATGTTATACCTTGGGTTCCATTTACATCATTATTGGAACATCTCACCTATGATATTGAATTTCATTATTGGTTGTTGATTAGAGGGTAGTTTTTATTGTGTTATTTTCATATGAAAACAAATAAATTTGTACTTGGTGGTATGCTTTCTCATTTTTAGTATTCAATACATCATATCAATCATCAAATATTGACCTTTTCTCATATTGGTTGATGTGGGAATTAGTGTGTCCCTCCTTCTAATGGATCTCTTCCTATCAACTTTAGTACATTTTCTCCAGGAATGAGATATTGAGACCCTTTTTATATCTTATGGATTGAAATCATCAACGATAGGTTTCCTCGTTCTTGATAGTGGGGTTTATTAATGACCCCTAATCGATTGATTATAGTATGTGTTGAATATAAACACATATATTCACACTTGTTATAATTCACTATGTACCTTGGTATCCATTATCATTATCAATGGGCTACTTCATGTCTGGAAAAAGTATACATCAATGACCAATGACCAAATAATTTATCTAATGTTTCACTTTGACACATTTATTCACATAGTGTAGAATCATAAATCATGACATATATTGATTGAATAGCTTTGGGATTCAGTGGCATCCCTCATTGGTTCTTCTATTTGATTTGTTTATAATACCACACCCTCTATTTCATTAGTACTATGGAATATCACATTGTTTACTTCATATTTATAGGTGTCCTCATGACATACACTAAGACATAGATCCACTATGTTTCTTCTTTTGGCTATGACCTTATTTTTTCATGGATCCACTATGTATTCCTTCATGTCCACGATCCTACAATCTATGCATTACATGGATATGTAATATAATTGATTTGGATTCCATTCTTATTCTTTCACTTGAGCAAGGGTATGCCCAGCTTGGAGAAGACATTTTTATAACAATTTGTTTTCTATTGTAGGTGATTCTTTCATCTCATGTCTACCAAACTCCTCCTTTATTTTCTACCAAGCTCACATGTTTATTTATAATTTATTTTGGAAATTAGTTCTTCTTCTTCCATCATACATTGGGGGAATATGTTATATATTTTTTGGTCATCCTTAAATTGAACTTTTTATTCCACCTTTTTTCTCTATTGTTCAACAAGTAGAGGGAACCCTACCTTTCCTTGAAGAAACAGATGAGTTCCCACATTATGTTAGAGAGAAACGCGTGGGCACCCTCGAACTGAAACCAAAAAATATAAAAATTATGAATTTTACGGGTTTGAGTGGGATGCATGGGAGGTGTACACTTTTACATCCTTGATTTCAATACTAAACCACATGAACCAAATCCTCTAAGTATAAACTGAGGGTTTATGGAAAGGAAGGATTAACTTGACTATCCCTTCAAAGACTAGAAAAAGGCTTTGATCTTAGTACATTCACTTCAAGAGAAAACCCTAAATATTTCTCCACAAGTATGATCTATATTTATTAGGGTATTTAGAGCCACCTTTGTCTCCCCTTTTGAATAATGATCTATATCCTTGAAGTTGAGCGAGAGTTTAAATGAGGTCTAGGTAGAAGGAACCCTAGATCAATTGAGGATGTCATGAATAACATAGACATGTATTCAATCTTGTTTTAAAATTTAAGTTTTATAATACTTATCTCTCTTCTTCTCCTCGCTCCCCCAAATTTTGGGTAAATTTGTGTTTAATTTCTAATGCATACTATTCGTATGGTTGAATTGGAAAATCTATTTTCCACGGAAATTGGAAAAATTGTTATTATGTCAATAATAGGTCATTTTCATATGAATACATATTTATGTTTTTATTTGATTGTTGAAACAAAGAGTAAATTTATCTTAAGTTCGAGTGTGTTCATGTGTCTAGAGAATATAGGTATCGGGGATTTGAAATATTAATATACCTTTGAAGACAAAGAACCACTAGTCGCTGAGAGATATTGTATCTTTGTTTAGCCACATTCTTCATTTAGATTATTCTAATATAAGAAATAATAAAGTTATCTATCCTAATCTATTGGAAAGAAGCCAACCACTTATTTGGGATAAATCTATCAAAACTAAGTAATTTTCCTACAACAATTGTGGGTAGGTATTAAAGTCCACTCACAAACAACATCATTAAAATGCATAGGCATATCACCATGTTTAGGTTAAGGGCCATCAAAATTTGAGGTAAAGTGGGGACTACTTGGATTATCTCCCCAACTAGGCATTTGATGAGATGAAATTAGTAATTTGGGTTCCCATCCATTGTTGTGTGTATGAGGAGAAGGAGGATCATTGAATTTCAAACATAGGTTCACAATTATAATAGGGGAAATCAAGCTTACATGATTGAGATTAAGAATATTAATATGAGGGTAAAATTTAGGATATGGGGCTAAAAATTAGGTACCAAAATAAAGATTATCAATTTGTGCAATATGGATGCATTCATTAGAGTTAGGATCAAAATGTAACATTATCCTTTTCCTTCCACCACCTCATCAAACATGGTTTATTCCTCATCCTTTGACATCTATTTTGGCCACGAGGCTATGTGGGTGGGTTCCTACACCAAAACTTTCTATTTAAACAACACGAGTAGAAAACAAAACATTCAATCACTCACCCTTATACCTCTAATAAAAAATAATCACATTATCAAGCAACCAATTTATCTACTTTGTAGATAGGAACATAATACAAATAAATTTTACGCTGCTACTTGTAACCTCAAAAATGAAACATAGATGGTATATGGAAAAAAAAGGTTAGAGGAAAGGCTAGTGATATGATCAGTTTACCTTACTCACAAGGAAGGGTAGGGAATTCTACTTATAACTTATCCCTATGAAATGTTACAATTATACATACAATACAAACTTCTTTATGGAACTAAAACCATAGTATAGAATGTAGATAAATCTTGTATTTCATGCCTTCATATCCAAACGATAGTATAATTTTAGGCATTCAAAACATAGCTAGCATCGTAACAATATTCCTTAATATTTAAATTCTCAAGTTTGGGTGCTTCTACAAGTTGGAATGACAAGTTGACTCAACCATGAAAAATTGCACATCAAAACTCATTTTCTAATTTTGTTTCTAGCACTAATTTCCATGAAAATGAATTACATTACCCTCTTTTTCATGGAAGCTATATGAAATCCATAACAAGTTTTGAATCTATTTTCCTAACAATTGGAGAAGAATGAAAGAATCACTCCACAAGCCATGCTTGAAAGAAAAAATACATCCAACATCCAACATATCTCAACACAATGATATTCATGCATTTATATTTTCTCATGAGTATTCCTACGGGTCTATGGCAATTAACCATTATTATTATATTATTTCCTTGTAACTACTGAGTGGGCCTATTTATTACCCATAAAATACCAAGTGGTCCTATTCCATGATTATGGCCACATTACACTCATTATCCCTTTGGGTACCTCCCTTGGTACCCCACATTATCCTCCCTATTCACATTATATTCCATTCCTCTTTACATTATTCATCCTTAAAACATTAGAAGAAGCCATATAATATGACCCGCTAATCAATGTAGCCAATTGGTACCATGCATGAGAATCCATTCATCGTAGTGAAATGAGGACATGGTGTCCAATTGTGGCCTTTCCTCCTCAATTTTGATTTTTTTTTCTCATTGGGTTCCATGTATTCATTATGATGCTATAATATCTCCCTGCATTGTTTTCAGTTTTCCACGTGCCTCTGTAATGGGTGCTTTTCTGGTTCCATGTTGATCCATAGTAAGTTGGATGATATTCATGCCCTTGCCTTGATGAATATTTTTTCTCTGAGTGGTGTAGGTGGTTATAAACAAAAACCTTAGATATTGATTCTTATTTATTTAACTCTTCTACATGTGGTTTCTTTGAGTAATTTTTCTTCCTTTTTATGCCCTTCCAGGGGATTTTCTTCATGTGATTCTGTAGGATATTCTTTTGATTTAACCTCATATTATTCATATAATGTGTCATTGGGTACTACAATTAGTTCTCCTACAAGTACTTCTTCAGGTGTCCCCTTAGCCCCTACTTGTTTAGTAAGAGGAATATCCTACAATGTAATTTTATTTTTTCTTGTAAGAAAATATTCAAAAATTCTTTTGCACATTAGTATTAAATAATCCAATTGATTCCATATAAGTATATCCCAAAACAATATGCACATTATTCATATTTATAACATGAATATTTGAATGCAAGACATATTTATCCATGGTAATATTCATATCTTTAAAAATTAAGATATTCTGACCCTTAATATGTGTACTTTGAATATGTTTTACTGTAACTTGCAATATTATAGCCAAGTTAACATTGATGGAATTATGCTTGCTACTAGGGTTTATATAAATAACATCACTTTCCCATTGAATATATCCATGAACTTATAATAGGAAGTTTGTATATGAGAACAAGCCCTTGAATCTCTCTTTATCCTTCTTCCCATCATGAGACTACCTATCTAAAAATACTTTTTCATATTCCTTATCTTGAAGTTAATTTATATTGTCATGGTTAAGTAAATCCCACCATATGGATGCATTTCTTGTTAAATAAGTAGGGAGCCAAAATGTTTTCAAAACATTTTTTATGAGTAATTCATCTCTTTTATCTATTATTCAATACTAGGGACACCATCTTTTCGTGTAAATAACATCTTTAAATAGAAATTGGGTTTTGAATAAAATCAATCACTTTTCAAAGGATCTCCTATGCATGGTTAGGGTTAGAAAAAACTAATGTAAAATTATCATAACTTATACGATTCTCCTTTGATTTTCTATTAAGATGAAAATTATGAAATTCCATGGCCACTCTTCATCTATTGAAATTAGTATGAATAAAAGATGGGCCCTCTAATAATATATATATGATTTTCAAACCACATCATCATCACTAGAAAAACCCTAAAACAAATAATTTTAAATCATCGATAACGTTGCTTCCCATACTTCGATTTGGCTGATTTTGTTTCTTCGAAATTGAGTATTGTTTTCAAGAGAAACTCATATCTATAGCTAGTTTCTTTATATTTTGTACAAATATTTTCATAAATGGATACAAATATGACCATCCTCTTTTTTCTTTCCAAAATATGTAAATCTTCCACTCTTTTCCCAAGAAATAGCTCTGATACCACTTGTAGTATCCTTGGTAAATAAACATAAAATACAACCCTTAAATTTATAAATATCAAATTCATTCAACACAATAATAGACACAAGAATGTATAAATAAACCTTAAGGTAGGGTAACACCATCAAATAGTCCTTATGGAAGGAATCACTCCATAATCCATGCTTGTTACAAAACAATACATCCAACATCCAATATATCACAATAAAATGATATTGATGTGTGTATATACTTTCTCATGAGTATTTCCAAGGGTCTATGCCAACTTACCATTAACATTATATTATTTCCTCTTAACGACCAAGTGGGTTGATTCCATGATTATGGCCACATTTTATTCATTATCCCCTTGGGTGCCTCCCCAGGTACCCCATATTATCTTCCCGAGGTACATTACAACCTAAGCTTGTGGGAATGCATACAATTATTAGGGTATATATTTTGAACCATCCCAGGTGATATACTAAAGGTAAAATATAATATAATGTTAAGCCCAAACCTCAAATGGTATTCAAACCAATAAGCTGAAAGGGTGAGTTAGATTGATTGAAAAATAGTATATCAAAAACATGATATGAAGGTGGATTATATTTTAACATGTGGATTTGTATGCATAATGATAAGAAATATAATTTGAGTTGTTTTGGGAAAATAGAGTCAAATCGTAGGAAACACAAGCTAGAAACTCAAATTTTAGGTATATTAAGATACAATCAAATTATATGCCATCTACATAATATTGACGTTAGGGGTTGGCCATCTTACGGACATGAAAAAATTCAACTACCATTAATTTGTTGCATGATTTTAATGTAGTGTTTATTAACCCTTAAACTTGAAACACAATGAGGTATAAAAAATCTAACTATAGAAAACTGGATTCAAGATACAAATAAGACAAAATATGAAAAATATACTCTTATATTATAATAGTTATAAGAAAGAAATAAATGTTCACTTGCCTCTTAATGTGGGGTGACCTTTCATTAGGTAAAGCTCCAAATACAACAATACACGAAAAAACATTTCATAGCCTCCTATCTCTTTAAATATATTCTTAATAGAAAACCCCTAACTAGTTGTGGTTCGATCATTAATGGGTAGGAACTACCTAGTGGGCCTTATAAATTGGACCCTTTTACGTAAATAACTGTCCAGTACTATCTAATGAGATTTATTCAAAGATGATGGCCACATGCATCAATTGACTAACTCCTAGGTATCCTAAATTAGTATAGGTTAAGACAAGACCCTAACATTCCCTCCCCCTTCAAAAATAACATTCTCCTAAAGGTTGGATATGAAGAGATTTCTATAGAATCATTGTTGGTTCCCATGTGAATTATTTGGTCTACATATATTTCCATTGGATCGATAATTCTTGGATCATGCATTGGTATAATTTATTCTCTTTGGTATCCAATATTGCTTTTGTCTAGAGCCAAATGGAGCCTTCTTAATCAAGTTATAGTAAGCTAGTTTGAATCTTGCACTTTTATCCCACAACCTTCTTTAGACATGATATATGAAATATTAGATGAATCTTGGAGTGGGATGGATGAGACAACTTGTATTCCACTTGTCCAATGCATTGGATGATGTAATAGGGTCCATATAACTTTGGCACTAATTTATGTTTTTTTCTTTTTCTTTGAGTAATGCTTTTTTCTAGAGTTGAAGGTGGAGAAACACCTCATCCCATCCTAGAAAATAATGTTCAAAGTGATGTTGGTATACTTTTTGTTTCATTATATTTTGAGCCACAATGTGTGTGGCATAAAACAGGTCGAACCCATTAAAGAAAGGATAATTCCAAGAATCAAGAGACCTTTTCCCCCACCTACCTATAGAGTGCTCTTAGTTCACTAATGACCACTCCTTGCAAGCAACAATTTGAAAATCAGATGAGATTGACTAAGATCTCCTATTCCTCCATTTATTCCTCAATTCAAGTGAATAGGTCGAGTTCTCAAGTACATAAATAGGCCTCTAGCATAGGGGAAAGGGAGAGCCAAAATTACGATATTGTATTGAGTTTTGTTAAGAAGAATTTTGTTGAAGACTTGAAGATTTTTATCTTGATGTAATATTGATTTTGATGAAATAAATATGATTGTATTCTCAACTTATTATATTTTCTCTAAGGTTCCTTGTGCTTCTTGGGTATGGATCGCTCAAGAGGGATCAACGACACTATTGCAATTTCCCTTTTTCTTGCATGCTAATGAGTTATCAATTAGTATTTAATTCTCTATTGAATATTAATATTGTCATGAATGGTGATATTTGATTTGTGTCAAACTTTTATTCACTGTTAGTTTCATTAGGTATCATGTAGAAAGAGTTAGAAACCTATTGGGATGCTCATGGGTGTCTTCTCAAGGCTGAAAATATCATATTTACTTCATTATATTTTAATGTAGCTTTGTCAATGCTTTGAAATAATTTTTCAACCTTATTAAGGCTCTTTTGGGGAATCCTGTAGGAGTTTCCTATATGACTACTACAATTATGGTAGAACTGTTACAATTCCTATAGAATCTTCATGTAGGGCCATTTTAGCTCTAAATCTCAATTTCTCTTAATATTGTTTTCATGAAAGTAGCAATAGAAAATAATATAACATATGTCTTGCTTCCAATTCAAGGTTTAGGCATAAATTAGCTCATTTAGTCTATGCAATAGTTCAAATTTTTAAAATGTTGTTTCCTGTCATACAATAGAATTAGTTCATTCTTAACATTTAGTTTACTTTTTCCATGGTTCAATATGCTTTATTTCATGCCAATAGATTAGATCTCCTTCACTGTAATTTAGATTAGTTGTTCTTTCAAGTTGGTGTGCTCTCATTCAAGCAATATTTCAAGGTCTTTTTCTGTAAATTCAGTTCCCTGCACAATTTCATGCATTTAATCCCTTGATCAATCTAAGACCTATACTACTTCTAGAGAATTATATATATATACTTTGAACACAACCTATTAATTTTGTATGAAACCTGGGTTGAAAAGTAAAGTAACGAGCCAAGGAGGAAGTAGAATTATTGCTACTATTCCTAGGTCCACCAATTGTCCATTGTCCGATCCAACATGCATGTAAGTTGTGTGTTAGAGGTATAAAGGAAAAGGGGGATGTGAACCACTCATCCCACAACCAGTGGAAGAGTGACAGGTGGAGGCCCATCAATTGGTACACATTATAAAGGGGAAGGAAAATCAAATATCGCTAGGTGCCATTTGGGTATAGGTGGGACCCACATTGTTCAATGAAGGACTTTCTTGGGATCCAAAAATTCAAGTTTCTATATAAATGGAATTATTAAGAAGTTTGGATCCGAATAAGGTGGAACTTTGTGAGTGGAACCAATATATCTAGATAGCGAAGATCTAATATTTCAAGAAAAAGGACTTTTTAAAATTTCTGGATTCTAGATGGGTGGATATACAGAGTTTTGGGAATGTTGGATGGGAAGATATCTAAGAATTTTGGAAATCCAGATATCTGACCCTATGTCAAAGAAGTGAAGCAGGCAATCCTTAATCCAACATGGACAAGGGAGCCACATCAGCTGAGCCACATCAACCAAGCCACACATATCGGTGCCTGGATGGATAGGTCCACGTGGTGCCAGCTAGGATCATGACATCATCACATGGATGGTGTGTAATATATTCAAGGAAGCATAACTTTCTTCTAAGAGATCAGTTTTGAGCAAATGAATAGTCATTGGAAAACTCTTGGAGAGAGGAATCAATTCATTCACCTAGAAAAGTGATTTGAGTAGCGAAAATTGTAGTCAACTCGGAAGAATATTCCTGGTGGCATTAAAGAACAAAAACATTATGCAATTTTCCTAGATTTATAAATATTTTAGTCTATTTTTTTTTTTGTTGCATGCACATTTCTTACAAAATCAGAGGTACATGAGGGATGTTTGGTTCTTATATGAGTGTTACATTCATGGATGATGCCCATAGATATTATAGCCATGAATATGAGATCATAGGGATACATTCCAGCATAGGAAACACTAAGACATATTCCAATGGAATAAGAAGCAAGGTGGAGCCTTTGGAGATGGCTGAAACTATGAGAATCTTGTAGAGAGAAGTGTAAAGCTATAGGGAATATGATGAAAGGATAATGAAATCTCAGGAGGATCTACTATGGATCCTTAATATGTTTCATAGACAATTCAAAAAGGATTCTATATCAAATAAAGTAGCTAGTTCTAGACAAGTGGAAACACCTAGATCCCATGGTAATAAGAATGACCACATGGATGGCATGTAGTAAAGGAGTGTGAGAAGACATCATAATTCACCAAGGAAATTGACTAGAATATATCATGCATATTCAATGCCAAAGAGTAGCACAAGTGTGTCCCATGTCAGAAGGAAAAGGAGAATATCCAAGTCATATATTATGCAAGGTGAAATCATGAAAATCAAACCACCAAATTTTGATGGAGAGAATAGGAGAGGAGAAGAGGATGAAGCCTGGATGTTGGAAATTATGAAATATTTCTAGCTACATGATTACCCATCAATTGTAGAATCCAAAATTGTAACCTACCATCTTCAAGGAAAACAATCCATGTGGTGGGATCAAATTAAGTAGGCTAAGCACCTTGAAGAGAAGAGGGTCTGATGGAGGCAGTACGAGGTATTTTTCCAGCAAAAATACTTTTCAGATAATTATTATGATAAGAAGATGAAATATTTATTTGACCTCAAGTTGGGAAGCATGAAAATGAAGTAATATGAAAGGATATTCTTTGAACGGTTGAAGTATGTTTTCTTCATAAAGGATGAGAAGGTTAAAATACAAAGGTTTATGAGTGGGGTACCTACTTTCTATATAGATAAGATATATTATGATGACCCCTAAACTTTGGAGGATACCATAAGGAAAGAAAAACACCTTTATGGGTAGAGTAGAGGGAGTCCATTTTTCCAAAAATATTGGGATGACAAGAAGAAGGGTAAGATGGAGAAAAAGAAGAAAATTTTTAAGCCACCTTTTGCCAGAAACAATGCTCAAGCACATCGACATGGAAAATTATCCCAGAATGAGACCAGGTAGGTAGATTCTTTTGGGAAGAGGCCAAGTCTACAACCCATAAAATGTTGGGGGTGTGAGGGAGACCACTTGTATAGGGATTTCCCTAACAAAGGATAAAATATGAGGGTTGTCCATAATATTCAGGAGGATGATATAATTGAGTACATGAGGAGAAGCATGCAAAATATTTACGTAGCCTTGGACAAAAATCAAGCAGGATACCAATCCCCCATGATTAAAGTAGAAGGTAAGATTGATAACTAACACATAGCCATTTTAATTTATTATGAAGCTACCCATAGTTACATAAATCCTAATCTTATTGAAATATTTCATTTTCCAAAAAGAAAACATGGGAATTATTGGTTGGTTCTACTAGCCACGGGGGCTATGAAAAAGGTTACTGAGATGGTTAAAGATTGTCCAATAGACATGAATGGAATCAACACAAAGGTAGATTTGAACATCATATATTTATGTTCATATGACTGTTTGATTGGTATGGATTGGTTGGAAAAATACCATGTTTTCATAAACTATTACAACAAGACAATTAGTCAACAATGAAAGGTTCAAGGTATTCCAAGGCCTGTAGCTGTTAGATATATTTCAACCATGCAATTGAAGAGGAGTTCTAGGAAGGGATGCCATTTTTTTTGCAACCCATATGGAAGAGGTAGCCAAAGATAAAATGCCAAGTGTTGAATACCATTGACTCTTAAAGGATTTTAGAGATGTATTTGGGTATATTATAGGGTTTCCACCAAAGAGAGAGACATTGATTTTTCCATTGATTTTGTTCCAGAAGCTTCTCTAATGTCCAAAACACCTAATAGAATGGGCACACCAGAGTTGAAGGAGGTGAAAATGCATCTTGAAGAAATGTTAAAGAAGGGGTATATACACCCAAGTGTGTCACCTTGGGGTGTTCCAGTGAACTTTATGAAGAATAAGGATGGGACTTTAAGGATATGCATTGATTTCAAATAGATGAATAAGGTCACCATAAAGAACAAATACCCATTTCCAAGGACATATGATATATTTTATCAACTGAAAGGTGCAATAATATTTTCCAAGATTGACTTGATATCAAGATATCATTAAGTGAGGATAAAGGAAGAATATATCAACAATACAACATTCAGGACAAGATATGGAAATTATGAGTTTGTGGTGGTGCCATTTGGGCTATCAAATGCACTAGTTGTTTTTATGTTCCTGATGAATGGAGTGTTCAAGGAATACCTGGACAAGTTTGTAATTGTTTTCCTAGATGAAATACTCATCTACTCAAGGACAGAGGAGGAATATGGGAAAAAATTAAGTTAAGTAAGAAAGTGCATCTTCTATCGAAGGAAGATACATTAATCAGATTACAATATTTCAGTAGATGGGATAATAGTTGATCTTGAGAAGATAGAGGCCAATAGAGGATGGAAAGTGCCAAGAAGTGTTACATAAGTCAAATAATTTATGGGACTTGCAATTTATTACCAAATATTCATAAAATGTTTTTGAAAGATTTCAAGCTCAA
>SNQJ01S0077239.1:5899-30716 GCA_010110895.2 Picea sitchensis | reverse complement strand
CTCACTTTTCCTAAGTTTTCACTTTATAATTTGAAAGTGACTTTACCAATATCATTTCCCTAACTCATCCGTCTAATGGTTTACGGGAAACTGTATAAACCATCACGGTATCCTGACTGCCTAGGAAAAACGGGACATTACATAGGTGAACTAAAGTTGTGCTCTTGCCCTTAGAGGCTTTCTTTTGAGCATTGTCATTAAATTTTGAGTTGTGTTTTGCTTTAGTGGCTTAACCCCTTGAAGTTGTGCAACCTTTGGAGGCAACTTCATTGTTTAGGTTTGTTGTTGTGTATTTGTATATGCCATTGAAACAACCCCTTAGAGTTGCGCATCCTTTGGAGGCATTCTATTGTTTGGGTTTGTTGGCTTGATGTGTTGGTGTGATTTTTTCCTTTGGACAATCTTTATTTCCCTGCACAATCAGGTAATCTATTTAGTGCTTGTTTCTTTTTTTGTCCATAGTTGTATAATTGTATCTTTGTTGTATCTTTAGTGTTCTTAGCTTTGTAGATAATTATTTATTTCATTTATTTGTATCTAGTTCTAGTTGTAAATGTTGTGAAGTTATTATTTTGTAAATCTTGTTGTAAAATCTAATCTCCTTTAAACTTTAGTTGACCCCTTGCCCAACCTTAGGCACTAGTCTTAGTTGTCTTAGGAAAATGGCTTGCCTTTGCATTAGATAATTGCACTTTGCATTGTTTGCCTCTCATATAGGCTAGATTCCCCCAAACCATTAACTAATTAAAATCAACTCCTGGAATTCAACTTTTAATCTCATCTAGTAACTAGGGTCTACCCCCCTTGGCTTCCCTAGGAGTAAGCCTAGACGAAAAAGGTTCATGTCAAGGTGACAGTGGGCTTTGAACCTAGGCATTGTGCCTCCAAGGACACATTAAGTGAGTTGGACTTAGCTCACCTTTGCAAGTGTGTATAAGGAAGACAACACAACTTGCTGAAATTTACACAAAAAAATTCTGGGTTTTACAACAAAAATTTTCAAAAGTTTTTGTCACTTTTGCAGCATTTCCAGCAAGCTTTTGGTTGCTGATTTTTTGCAGGTTGGTGACATTTGGGAGAGATTATAGCCCATTTGGGGCACCTACAACTGTAATATCAGCCTGCCAAAATTGGTTAACAAATACCGTCTTCTTCTCTTCTCATTCTTACATAGTAAGCAAGCCTAAATGGTTTGCATTCCTCTCTTTGTAATTAATTTCTGCATTTTCTTTCCTTTTGCCTACACCTTGGAGTGAGTTTGGTTAAGCCAACTCCCAAAATAGTAAGGCTAGGTTAGCATATGGTTTTTACTTCTTATGTGCTTAATGGTCTAAAGTAATCTAGATCTAGAAATAATCCTCTAATATTAGCTTAGGCCCAATGAGACATAACTTATTTACATTGCTCATCTTGGTCTTTCATTTCATTGCAAGTTATTTCCATTCCAGTGCTTTGCTTTCAACTTAATAATTTTTAAAGTACTTCTTAGATCTTGCAATTTACCCTTTTTTTTGTATAATCTTGTAATTTATTTTCAAGCATTTATTTTCTTGCAAGTACTTTAGTTTTCAAATCTTAATCTTTCAAATACTTTCCTTTTAAATTACAAGCTCACTTTCTTTCAAGTAATACATTGTAATCATTTTCAACTAATCTAAACTCAACTTAATTCACTTAAGCTCAATTAACTTTTAAAAGGCCTAAAAGTTACCTAGTTTAATAGGTCACCAACCACTATCTCAACTTTACCAACAAAAATGGGACTTAAGGAAGAAGTAGGGGTGCTAGATCGAGGATGGTCTCACGACATTAGGTGTCCCCCTTGTGGAGTACTTTTGTTCTTGGATTGACTCGTGGAGCTAGGGTGTGGCCTTGTTTGCCTCACTTATTGAGCACCCAACAATTCTTTTGGTACAAGCGGGGAGAGTTCTTGGGTTGTCACTTAGTCTAGGATTCACACATCCATCTTAATAAATTAAACAATCATAAATTAATCCACTTAACCTTGGGCAATCTACTTTGGTATATCTTTGTGGTTTATGCTTAAGTTACATTGTAAGCACTCCACTTTTACATTTTACATGCAGTTTTACTTTAAGCATCTTGTGGGTTTGACAAAGTGAACTAAAGTTGCGCATAAGCCCTTGGAGGCCTCTTTTCAACGCTTTGTTTTGAGTTTAAGTTGTGATTTAGTGTAGTTGGTTTCCTCCCTTGAAGTTGTGCATCCTTTGGAGGCATCTTCATTGTCTGGGGCTTGTGGTTGTGTATGCCGGTGAAACTTCCCTTTTGAGTTGCTCATCCTTTGGAGGCACTCTTTGTTTGGGATAGTTGGCTTGATGTGTTGTGTACTACTTTCCTTTTAAGCAATATCTTCTTTACCTTCACATTCAAGTTTCTCACAAGTTAGTTGCAAGTTAGTTGCTTTGCTTTGTATAACTTGTATGTATTGTATCATTGTTGTATCTCTTAGTTATTTTTTAGATTCTTTAACTTTGTAGATAATTGTTTACTTCATTCTTTTGTATCTAGTCCTAAGTGTAGATCTTGTAAAGTTTCTTTTGTAATCTAATTATAATCCTTTGTAAAGATTAATCCCTTTAACTTAGTTGACCCCATTACCCAACCTTAGGCACTAGTCTTAGTTGACTTAGGGAAAGGTTTGTTTGTGCATTGGAATCTTGCATTTGCATTGTTGACTCTCATATAGGCTAGATCCCCCTAGACCTTTAACCAATTAAAATTAACTCCTAGAAATAATCCAGTAACTCACGTAGTAACTAGGGTCTACCCCCATTAGCTTCCTTAGGAGTATGCCTAGACGAAAGAAGTTCAAGTCGAGGTGATAGTGGGCTTGAAGTTAGACATTGTGTCTCTGAGGACACACTAAGTGGATTGAGACTTAGTCCACATTTGCCGAGGATAAGTCTTTTATCCTTGGCCGTAACGACTTAATTTAATTTATTCTTTCAAAACTAAGCAATAAATTTTCTCCCTAATTTTCTTTTAACTTGGGTTGGCTTTTCATTGTTTGCTTACTCTTTAAGTGGTGACTCCATTTTGAAAATCTCTTTTAAGTATACTACAGGGAGCATTCCTTGTAGGCTGCTTGAAAGTCATGGAGGAGAAGCACTCACTGATATCCATCTCTTGTTGTGCTTAATAAATCTAACAACTTTTGGTTTTCCTTCTTGTTTTTGCTTTGTTTGGTGCTCTTGTTTGTTTGAGATAAACTTGGTCATCTGACGACTCCACTTCAAAATAATTCGACAAAGTATTCTTCAAGGAGGAACTCACGACTTGTTTTGCTTCATCCTTGAACTTGGAAAGGTTTTTGGATGAAGTTAGCTAGTTTTTCTTCTCGTTGGATCTTTAGTAATTCTTGGGTCCCAGTGCTTTTCTTTAGACCTTTTGATGATCTAGTTAGAAATGAGTTTCCTCTTTAAACCTTTTGATTTTTCAGGAATAGTTGGTTATCCTCATTATATACCTGAAATGAGGGGGTGAGGTGATGGTTGGGAAAGGGAGTTCCTTTCATCGAGTGTTTGTTTTTCCTCAGGTTATTAATTTGGTCTAACTAGCCTTGTTAATTTCCCTTGAGTTTTTCACTCCCACAACAATTCTCCAAAGTGGTGAAAGGTGTTCTAATGGTCGAGCCCTATGGTAGCTAGTGTTTGAGAATATTGTAAATGACCATGCTAAATGTTTCCTAGAGTCTTGTGGAATTTCGTCGAGTCTAGATAGTTTTTTTTTTTTTTTAATTTTTTAAAATTACTTAGTTAATGGTAATTTTAATTATTTTTGATAAAAAAATGTAAAAACTAGGTCTTTGAGATTTTTGATAGGGGTATTTGTGCTCAAAAGAAATGGAATGAGACCCTCTACACCCTTGGACCAAGTTTCAGTTCAATTGGCCAAGTTTTGCTATGTCTTTGTCCATGTGGAGTCCAAGTCAGTCAAAAATCAATAAATAATTGGCTAAATTAAAAAAGCCAAAAATTGTAAAATGAGCAAAAAGTCATGAGAGAGAGTGGAAAAGGTTTCCTAACCTTTTTCTTAAGTTGGAAAAGTAATTTTCCACTTAAAAAACCCCCCTTTGCCTAGCAAACAACTTAATGTGGTGTTCCCTAGCTAATTGACATGTGAGAATTAAAAAGTTTAAGTGGAAAAAACCACCTAAACCCTAAATTCACCCTCATTGGTGTCTAACTTAATGTTTGACCATAGGAAAAATGTGTTTTCCCCCTTTACACCTCACCTCCTCACTCACTTACCAAAACCCTAAAAGTGACTTTTCCTTGACTTTGTTTATTTCTCTTGGATGTGTGACACTTGTAACTCATCCAAGAAGGGTAACTCTTGGCTCCCAAGTATAAATAAAAGCCTCTCCTCTCTCATGTTACACATAATCTATCTCAGTGCAAGGTTACTCTACCCATTTCTCTCCTCTCCTTTCTCTCCCACTCTTCTCTCTCATTCTTCTTGCTTTCTCTTTCTTTTCTCAAGCTTGTGCAAGTATTTGTTCTAGCTTGTTTCTAATACAAGAAATCTTTGGAGGATACATGGTGTGAAGAGTCTTCTTGGTGCCATATTGTTTAATGAGGTGATTTTGTTCTAGTTATTTCTTGTTTTCATTTGTTGTAGATCTAGAGTAGGGATTCCCAAGCAAAGTATTTTGTTTGGGTAGATCTTTTGGTAGTATTATCATAGATCTAGTGAGTATATCTTGTAGATTTAACAAAGTATTTTGTTTTATAATGTGAATGTGCAAGAAATTTGCAGGTCACCTTAGGGTTTTGAAGATAGATTTCAGATTTGGAAATCTTCTTCATCATCCACATAAAACCTCTAATATTTTATGTTCTGTTTTTCTGTTCATATTCCTCTCTATATGGGTAGGTTTGTGTTATGAAATAGACCAAAAACAAATATATATACTGGCGGTTTTGTACTTGAAATTTCTGGTTTCCACTAGCAAAAATTTTCTGCAGATTTTTTGTCATTTCTGCAGCTTTTCCAACAAGTTTTACTTGTTGGTTTTTTGCAGGTTTGTGACAGAAACGTTGAGGAACAACCCATTTGGGGCCATCTAGAGTCAAGTAACCTCTTCCTAAGCAAGGGTATTGAATACCCCCTTCTTCTTCTCCTTTCTCAAGTTGTAAGCAAACCCAAGGGAGTCCCAAGGGCTTGCATTTCTCAAGCAAATTAAAATTTCTACGTTTTTAATTTCTAGTTTGCCTACACCTAGGAAAGAGTTTGGCCAAGCCAGCCATTCTATAGCGTACGACTAGTTAGTTAGTTTTATTTTCAGCATTTCTTTTTATTTATAGTTAGTTCTACTTGTCCTTAAGACAAAGTTGTGTGGTTAGGATTAGTTTCCTTTCAAGTTGTTTTCTTATTATTTATTATTTGCCTACACCTAGGAATTTAGTTGTGGTTTATTGCTTCTAGTGCTTGTGTTTCATGTGATATCTTTAGATCTTAAAAGCTCTTTTCATTTCATTGCTTAAGCCGTGGAGGCATAGTAACTTGTGTTTTTGAAGCTATTTTTTTCTTGTCAAGTATTTGCTTTGCTTTCAAGTTCATTCATTTTATCTTTTTCAAGCTTAAGCAAATTACTTTACTTTACTTGCAAGCACTTAACCCAATTTAACTCAATAATTCTTAAGGCTCAATTTACCTTGGATCCATAGGATTCAAATTTATCTAGTTTAATAGGCACACTTTTAACTGTCTCAACTTTTCGTCCAAAAAAGGAACCTAAGGAAGAAACAGGGGGTGCTAGATCAGGGATAGTCTCATGACACAAGGTGTCCCCCTTGTGGAGTAATTTTGTTCCCGGATTGACCTGTGGAGCTAGGGTGTGGCCTTGTTTGCCTCACTTCTTGAGAACCCAACAGTCTTTTTAGTATAAGCGTGGAGAGTTCTAGGGAAGTCACATAGTTTTAGGATTCACACCTTAACTTAATCAACTTAAGCAATCCTAAAACTTAATCCACCTCAACTTGGTATAATTTCATAACCTTTTGATGGTTCATGATCTTTAACTTTTGCAAGCGTTTTACTTAAGTTACTTTACATGCAATTTTATTTGAGCACTTGTGGATGATTAGCTAGTAGTTGCGCATCTCTTGCCCGTGGAGGCTTTTACTTGCTTTATCTTTCACCCCTTGAAGTTGCGCATTTTGTGGAGGCACTTCATTGTTTGGGTTGTTGGCTTGTTGTGCTGTGGTGACTATCTCTTGAGTACTCTTTCCTTTCCCTGCACAAATCAAGTCAAGGTAGTGTTTGCTTTCCTTTCTTGTTCATTGTTATATCTTTAATATTCTTTTAAGTCCAAAAGGAACACAGGAAGAAGCGGTCTTAGATGTCGGGGGATAGTCTCCTTGACACAAGGTGTCCCAGTAAGGTAATTTTGTTCAGGATTATTTTGTGGAACTAGGGTGTGGCCTTGTTTGCCTCCCTTCTTGAGAATATGATCTTTTTGGTATAAGCGTGGAGAGTTCTAGGGAAGTCACATAGTTTTAGGATTTACACTTTAACTTAATCAACTTAGCAATCCTAAAACTTAATCCACCTCAACTTGGTATAATTTCATAACCTTTTGATGGTTCATGATCTTTAACTTTTGCAAGCGTTTTACTTAAGTTACTTTACATTACAATTTTATTTGAGCACTTGTGGATGATTAGCTAGTAGTTGCGCATCTCTTGCACGTGGAGGCTTTTACTTGCTTTATCTTTCACTCCTTGAAGTTCTTGTTCTTGTGGATGCACTTCATTGTTTGGGTTGTTAGCTTGTTGTCTTTGTGGTGACTATCTCTTGAGTACTCTTTCCCTTCCCTGCACAAATCAAATCAAGTTAATTGTATTAGTGTTTGCTTTCCTTTCTTGTTCATTGTTGTATCTTTAATATTCTTTATATTCTTTTGTATAGATGGTTGTATCATTTACTTGTATCTAATTCAATTGTCTTGCAAAGTAATTCTTTTGTAATCTAGTTGTAATTTTTTTGTAGATTCTAAACTCTCTTGTTGTAACTTTAGTTAACCCCATTACCCAACCTTAGGATAGTTGTACAGTTGACTTAGGGAAGGGTTGCTTGTCATTGAAGGTTTGCATTTGCTTGCCGCTCATACAAGCTAGATCCCTATTAGCATTTAACCAATTAAAATTAACTTCTAGACATAATCTTTTAACTCACATAGTAGCAGGGTATACCTCCCTTGGCTTCTCAGGAGTAAGCCTAGGCGGAAGAAGTTCAAGTCAAGGTGTGATGGGCAGAACTTGGGCATTGTCTTCCACCGGACACACTAAATTGAATTGAGGCGATATCCGTTTACAGGTGTGTGGGAATGACAACAAACCCAAACAAATGTTCAAAGGCGTTATGCAATTTGACAAGTTAGGTTTGGATAGGGTCTCGGGATGTCCTATTGATCTAATCCTCTTTAAGTTTGGAGTGTTTACAGTGGAGTAGAGTCTAAGTCATGTAAAGTGTATGAGGTGGCATGGGGTAAATATTTGGGCATGGGGTGCATGTGATATGAGGGAAATGTAGAGTCTCTTACTTGTAGGTGCCTTTGTGGAGGGTGAGTTGCATCTTGTCATGAATGCAATTGTTTCCTAGCCCATTCATTTGCCTTTTATTGTTAACTTTATTTCTTTTGAACTTGTAAGCTGGGAAATAGTTGAGGGTCCTTGTCTGGCTTGATGAAAATAGGTGGCAGGTGTTGTCCGCAACATTTCTTGGAAATGAGAAGAGGGTGTAACGTGAGACCCTACTTGGCTATGCCACCAAAGAGCTATTACGGTTTGGTGACCATGGGTGGAAGTAATGTAATATTGCTAGATACCCATGATCATGAAAGGCCGACTCATGATGAGACCTCCTATCTTTGAACTAGTACCTTGAGTGTTTTATGATATTTATCTTATGGGTCCCCCTTTTTCTTACAGATAAACATTTCATTTCTTTCTTAGGGATCCACAGGCGAAGGTATCAAAATGGTTTAACTCTTGCTAGCTACTTTTACCCTCGGGCCTTTAGCCCTTTTCATGAGGTAAGGTACAACCCTTCTAGTGTAGCCAATCGATGCCAGAATAGGTCAGGGAGATGGAAGGAATAAAGATGGAAAGTGTAGTGAGTATGGAACGAGCGATGATTTCAACTCTTGCTAGCTACTTAGTGGTAAGTATGGAGGGAACGAACGATGACTTTTAACTCTTGCTAGCTACTTTTACCCTCTGGGCCTTTAGCCCCTTCTTCCCATGAGGTAAGGTACAACCCTTCCTAGTGTAGCCAATCCCAATGCCCAAACAAGGATAGGGGAGATGGAAGGAATAAAGATGGAAAGTGGTAAGTATGGAGGGAACGAACGATGACTTTTCACCTCTGCTACAAAAATTGCCAAAATCGCGATAAATTGTGATTTGATCCAGCAAAACGATAATTTCTAAAAAAATCGCAGAAAAAATCCGTCGATTTTTTGGGAAAAAATCGTGATTTTTTGAGGAAAAATCGGGAAAAAGTCGATTTTTAAGTTTGTCGATATATTGCCGATGTTTTTGCGATAAATCCGAAATGATGTTTTCTGGATCCTCAAAGATTTTTTCGTCGATACGATTTTGTAACTTTGCTTTTCACAGATCCACCCAGTAGCAACCCATCCTGAAGGGAAACCAACTTACTAGGGAACCGTGTCACCCTTCTAGGTTTAAATGAGGCAAAGAGCATAATTTCCAAGCAGAAGTCATGAAATGAAGAAGGATTCGATACATGTTCAAGTGCTTCAAAAGTTAGAGTGATACATACCATGGTACTTAGACTCATTACCTCATGGAGCAAGAAGCACTGCTACTTCAGGACCAGGTTGGTGTGATGGATACTGTTGTTGGTGATACGTGGACTGCATTGAAGAAAAGAGGGGCCCTCCAGGGCCATGCTCAAGTCGTCTGGCTCTTGGTACTCCATGTTTAGGACCTGTGGGCCTTGAGACGTGATCTACTTAGTTATCCCTAGGCTAGGGGATAACATGGCCTAGATGGGAAGATCCAAAAGAAAAAAATTGTTACTTGCTCCTAGCCAGCAGTCCTCCCCGAGGCGAACCTTTCAAGCGTTGCCAATTTTTCAAATAATCTAGTCGCTAACCAGTGGAAAGGCCGAGACTAGGGATTTCCAGACTATGGATCCCTTGGCAAACTAAGAACCACTGTTTCGTAGATAAATCCGGAAAGTACTTCGATTGAAGAATTATGGGCCATAGTGAGTCTCCTTCAATTAAGAGTAAGCAACAAAGACAGTAATAGAGGGAGCGAGGGCAACATGAGGTGGGAGCAGATCATCCCAGTTCATTCGGTTGGGACCAGATGCGAAGGTGTAGAAGGCAGTTGATCATCCCTAGCAACATCAGTGGTAGAGTTCCTAGACACAAGGGAGCCCACAACTTTCCTTCGCTCAGCTAGATTCACCCTAGACACACATGCTTACACAGGTATGGGGTAGCCTCTTCTTTTAGATTTCCACTTTCATAGGAATAGGCTTTCGAATTATGCAACTAAAGGATATGAATCTATTGGCTTTGGATCTGCATCACTCCTTGGAAAAATAGGATTAGTCAAGACACGTAAAGTAGGAACAACAGGTCAAGCCTTGGGTCTAGCACCTTTACTCATACAAGACCGAGACAACCCTTTTCTTATATTTCAATTGCGAGGTTCTCATGGATTGGTCCTTGATTTGGAACCTTGTGCTATTGACGAGGGTATCACCAAGCGTTAAAGCAACCAAGCCACCCTGAAAAAGTAGGACTTGAGAAGTCCTACCTACCTTCCTTCCTTCCTTTATAGAGCTTCAGGGAGGGTACTTTGAGGGTCCATCATACACCCCCCCAACTGGAGGGTTGCACACCCCTATGCAACATACAAAAAGGAGCTAAAAAATGATATTATCACACTTAAAAATAGTCCCAATCTCCCATCCAATTTTAGTTCCAATGCTGAACTGACGACCTACACAGAAGGAAAATTATTCGGGAAACAGATTGGGAGAAGGAGAAGGTCTGGTAATGAAAGGTCTGGTGTAGTCTTTCTCAGCAAAGATAGATAGGTAAAGAAATGTTGTCGGAAGAGGTTGTACCCCTACATAGTCCTCTTGGGTGCATATTGAACTCGAATCAACTCAATCATCAGGTTAGTCCTAACGTCGAGCAAGTAGAGTCCATCGGGGTGGAAAGATAGGAAGAAAACCAGAAATAAGTAAAGCTTTTGTTCCGACGATAAGTCAATCTTTTTTTTCGGTGCATAAGTTGCGGGTTCAAAATAGTTGGTTGTTGTTGTGGGTTGTAATATCAGCTATTTAGGTTGGCCTGACACTCGAGCTCTCTTTATAGTGGGTTAAAAATAGCCCCCTTCCCTTGGAAAAGAAATATAGAGAGCCCACAAGAGGGTGTGAGGTCAATTTAGGTGGTTTTTTGCTTGACCTAGCTTTCTTTTTTTCGTGTCACCCGCCTAACCTTGCTTGAATTTCACTATTCAACTTTCGCTTTATTTCCTACGGTTCCCTGCCCAACTATTTTCTACCTTTTCTAGGAGCCACTGCAAGGATGTTGGTTCTTTCCATTGGAGAAAGGTTTGGTTTCAATTGTATTTGTTCCCTAGAGGAATGACTGGATCAAGTGGATTTACTACAAAAGTTATTCAAACAACGATCTCTATCCCCTATAACTATCAATTTGGATGGTAGAGGCAACACAACCTTCGAGACCGGGCTCGTAGAAAGGAATCACGGTGGTGCCCTGTGCTAACAGTGTAATAATTTAACATAGTAGTAAAGAGTGGACAAAAAAGAAATACTTATGACTGGACAAAAAAATGACTTGTTTAATTTTCATCCTAGTCATGATACATATCATAACTCAGACATCCATTTCGAATGCATATCCCATTTTTGCACAATAGGGTTATGAAAATCCCTGATATTTTGCCATTTTAGCTACATTTGTAATGACGGACACCCAATATCGATGGCCTTGTACTGCGAATCCTCAACCACATAACCAATACTTTACCAACGGGTAGGTTGCATATTAGATCACCCACCAGTGATCATGCAAATCTTTACTTGTTAGAGCCCGATCTTTGGCGGCTACGAAATTATGCCGAAATTAAAGCTTCAGATTCGGAGTAGGATTCAGATAAGCCTTGAGCAGATTTGGATTATGGCTTTGCTGGTTTGGCTAGGCACCTTGCTGGGAGCATTGGGCAGAGATCGACAAACATGTATAGTAGCTCAAGATTTATGGATCTAATTATCATAGTCAAGGTATTTCTGTCGGGATTTATAGTTATTTTGGTGAGAACTTGATACCCTTATTGTGATCTCAGAAGCAAGCATTTAGCGAGAGTGCCTATTAAGGTTGCGTTTATAGTATAGCCGAGCAAGGACCCCTCACGTAAGAGGGCGGATTGACATGCATGAGAGGGAGGGGCAGGAAGCTCAGCATCTTCGAGAAACCCCCATGAGTTACTTATTCTTATCTCTCTGGCTATCTGGCTTTATGCACTTATCTCTCTGGGACGATTAGTTATCGAAATAACATGTAGAATATCTAATTATTCAAACATAATCGATTACATCTCAAAGATTGCCTGTCCTCTACGGTCTTAACACCACAATAATTAATATATTTGCTCAATCCACACGACGAGGCATCAAGACCAACACAAACACGAGATGTACAAGGTCAAGACAAGACCCCAATCGATCATTTGCCCCAATGTAGGAAGCAAGGCGGGCGATACAACGCCAATCAGTGGGCGCTTTGGAGTCTATTGCCCTAGTTAGTTTTCCTACTAAAAGAGAGAAGAAGAGTTAATATGGGAAATTAAATACAACAAGTCTGGACAAACAGGGAATTTCAGGATAGAAACCATAGATAAAAGTCTCCATAGGTTTCTTCTTGCTAGGGCCTGCGCAAATAAATAGATGTTCCTAATCCCCCATCTGCTGCCAAGATCCTTGAGCGTTGCTATGGCGAACCATTTTTCCAAAGGGATCCCTCCTGATTTTCGTGAACCTACTGGAAATTGAGTTTTTGAATCTTAGTCAGGATTCCTTTCGGAATTGTTGCGATGGATGTCCAGAAGATGGGAATACTTTCCAGTACCGACTTAAGCAAGACTAGGCATCCTACCCTGGACAAAATTCTCTTTACCCACATTGATACTTGAGCTTTGACCTTTTTGATTAGCCATCCCCAATTGATAAACCTATAGTAATCTAGCTTGAGATGGAACCCTATATATTTGAAGCCTCATCCAAATTTCGCATAGGAACCGAAAAAAAACTGCCAATCTGCCTCTTCTCTGCTATTGAGCACTGGTGGGGGATTAGGCATCATTTGTTGAAATTAACTTCCATGCCTTTGGTAGAGCAGAATAAATCGAGTGCACCTTTCAACGTCGAAATGTCCCTTAAGGAACCTTTGGTACAGTAGAAGACATCGTCCACAAATAAAAGATGTGTGATCATTTCCCTTTTCGATACCTTTAGCCCCCTAATCGTTCTTGCTTCCTTTGCTTCTGTAATCACTTTCCCTGGGGCCTTTGCTATGATGAGGAATATAAAGGAGGAGATAGGGCATCCTTGCCTTAGGCCCTTCGAAGCTCTGAAGAACCTTGAAGGGGCTCCATTTTATTAAGATTGCGAGAAACACTGATTGTATGCAACCCGTTATGAAATTAACCACTAAAAGAGTCATACCCATTAGAATAAGGACTAGTCGCAAGAAGGTGCAATCGACCCTATTGTATGCTTTTGATAGGTGTAGCTTTAGAATGACAACCTTTTGTTTTGATCTTTTAGTAGAATGAAAAACTTCCTGAGCTACTATGACTGCATCATGGATTTGTTTGTGTTGTAGAAAGCCAAATTGCTCCTTTGAGATAATCTCACTAAAGATAGGCTTCCATCGTCTTGCTAACACCTTTGCTATGATTTTATACACCACATTACAACGAGAAATTGGACGATAGTCCTCGAAGGACACTCCGTCATGTTTTTTGATTATTAAGCAAATGAAAGTGGCATTGAAAGACCCTAGTACCTTCCCAGACTTCTGTGATTCTCTAACTATCATAAGAAGGTGTTCCTTTACTAGGTTGTAGAATCCTCGAAAGAATACCAACGTGAACCCATTTGGACTTGGGATTTTTCCTTGTTGCATAGAAGAAAGGGTAGCTAATATCTCTGCCTTCGTTACTTCTTCTTCTAAAGCTTTATTCATATCTTCTGTAATTACTGCTTGGAATTTGGAAACTACTTGCAAAATTTCCTGTATAGGACAACCAACAGGGGCTTGAAAGAGGGAGTGAAAATATCTATCGTTTTTATTTCCCATATTGTGTTGAGATTTTTTCGTAGATTCGCATAATTGTTGTCTCCAACCTTTAACCTCGAAGATTGTTCTTCCTTATGAAGAAAAGAGTGACAGACCGACTCCAATTCCTTTAATTCAAAGAGTTGAGAGCTGGTCAAAGGACCATCATCAACCTTTAGATATAGGGTTGCCAATATTTCCTCCGTGTCCTTAACTGCCCAAGTGTTCGGGCTTTGTTGACTTTTAGCCATTTCTTAATGGCCCTTTTAACCCTAACTAGGGAAATAAAGTCCTCTTCTTCCAAATACTTGCATGTCTCCTCGACTAGGGAAATAAAGTCCTCTTCTTCCAACCTTTGGGGCCCAATTTGAGCGGACCTGAAGGGGAATCAATATTGATCCTCATTCGGAAGATAAAGGGTCTGTGGTCGAAAATACCCCCCTCACATACCATTTAGTTAATGAGGAGCTCGGTTTCCCTGAAAGCTTCAGTGGCCATGAAACGGTCCAACGTTTTTGCAACTGCCCCTTATCAATTCTAAAATTGTGGCATGCGGGCACCAGTTTAACTAGTTCAATATCCAAAAGATGATGCTTTTCCATAAAAGATAAGAAAAAACCACTTTGTGAGTCCACCCTGAGAGAGAGAGTGAAATTCAAATCACCCCCTACCATTGTAAGGGGGGTCACTCAGACAAAGCTTTGCAACCAAGATTCCAGCCTGTGATTAACCCCCTTGACTGACCAACAACATCAATTGCACTAAACGACCAATTTTTGAGCCAGGGTTCCTTGGATTAAAACCACATTAGGATTGAGGATGAGAAGAAGCCTCTTGAGGGAAATTTTTTTACTAGTACCCCCCACCCCTCTTGGATTAAAGGAGAGGATGATCATAGGTGGGGCATTTTCAGGGCATTCCTTGCTCTAAGGGCTTTGGCAATAGATTCTTTCTTACCTTTTTGATTTCCAAAACGGCCTTTTCCTGAGCCTTGAGAAGGGGGGATTTTGGAAGGGGGAACCTCCTTTTGTTTGCCCCTGGGACGGAGGGCGTAGCCTTTCCTAAGGGGAGGCGCCTCAAAAGACGAAACTGGAGGAGAATCCTTGCTTAGAACCTCTCCTTCCGCATAAGCCACTTGTGACTCACCAAATTCCTCTCAAGAAGAAGGAAAGCAACCTATGGGGGCATTGCGAACCTCACGATTTTTAGAAACATTGGAGAGGGGCACAGGAGGGGAGGGTGTAGGGAAAGGAGCAACAATTTTTTTTTTTAAAGGAGCGGGGCAGGGGGAGGGAAGGGGAGAGAGCATACCTTTGGAAACTTCACTCACTAGGGGAACTTGCGTCGCCTTTGCATGCACCATATCCATATTCGGAGCTACCTCTTGTTGCTGCTTTAAAAGGGGAGATACTCCATCCAAGCTTCAAACCTCTTTGCTATATTTTTCCCATATTTTAGGTATACGATTGAATAAGGGAGAAAATTGCTTGCATTGTGATTGAACATGGCTAATAGCATCGCACACAAAACAATGGAAAGGAAGTTTCTAGTATTCCACTTTCTGGTGCAAGGTGTGCTCCCCAAACACGAAGTCCAGATTACCCACCGACCCCTTGCATACATCCCACCTCAATTTGGATCCAATCCCATCTGCGATCGGCTTTTGACTCCCAGTTTGGCTCAAGACTATCAAAGGCACCCAATTTGTTACCTATTGCCTCCAAAGCTTCCTTTGTCCAAAATGTTGATGATTGCAGCTTCATGAGACATTCTTTAGGTCGTTCTCCTCTGGACTGAGTTGAAAGGATCTGTGAGAACGCCCATGTGATGGGTGTGTCATACTCCTCTGGCCTGAGTTGAGATGACGTGTGTGGTCTTTTGTTGTGCTCCTTTGGACTGAGTTGAGATGACTTGAGATGGTCTCTTGTCAGACTCCTATGTACTTAGTTGAGTCAACCTGAGATGGCTCTCCAAATAGTACTCCTATGGACTTAGTTGAGTTGATCTGTTGAGAGTGATGTCCCTGTCGCTGAGCACAGGTGGACGTGTCCCTAGTGGCAGAGCACTAGAGGATGTGTGGATCACTTGCTCTATTGTCTAAGAGTAAGATTAGTGTGTAACCCTAATTTATATTGTGAAGGGTACAAGTCAGACCTACCATGTAAATACAATTAATATTGTGTAAAGATTAATTATGTTTCTGAGTTGTACAAGTCGGCGCTATTGTGCCAATAGACACATCCATTTGATGTGCTAGGTCATGTATAAATAAGATTTAGATCCCCATTGTGGATCAACTCACTCACACTTGTTTCATCTCAACGCCTTCTTGTAGGGTTGTGTTATCGCACAGTTTGTAGCAAGGATAAAAGGCTATAAGATAGAGAGCCAAACTGGCGTAACAGGAACCAATCCCACCCAATGTCATCACGATGGCGAGGTTCTTTCTGTTTAGGGAGGTGAGGCCCAGGGGGGACGTCCCCAGTGAACTGGGGTTTTGAGTAGGCCAGAGAATAAAATAAAAGGATAAGTTTCCCCCTCACAAGTCGCCACCCAAATAGATAGTCCGACCAAAGTCCAATTCAAAGAAAACCCCCAAAGGATTATACATGCCTGGAACAAAGCAACAACAAACTGATATATGTAGACTATATCTCAATGGGGTTATCACTTCATATAATAGATGACTATCTGAATGACAATATAAGGAAATTGGCAATAAAAGTTGACGATTGGCAATAAAAGTTGACGAAATCAATGTTTATCAATAACAATGAAAGTAATAACACTTCACCAATAAATATTGGAGCAACAATGGCATTCAATATAGCCAATCAATACTTCATTTAATAGATGCTTTAACCATTATCCAATTGCTCATAAACAAAACGATGCTGCACTAATGATGTAATAGCATAAGATGACGACAACAATTTAGGGTTAATAGGGTTAGCTTTTAGACTAAGGTTAGTAGTTAGGGTTTGAATTCAAAGGGTTTGAGAGTGTTGTAATCAAGTTTCACTTCAACGCTGGAGGACTTTAGATCCGTGCCTTAGGGTTTAATGGAGTCAAAAGTGAAGGACGCAAAAGTTGAAGGAGGCAAAGATTTTAAGGACTAGAGGGAAGAGTTTTGAGGTGTTGCTAAAGCAAGGCCTCAAAATCAAAACCCTAGGGGAGAGAAGCTCACTCCGGTGTTGCTACAGCAAGGCCTCGTGTTCTCTCCACCTTCCTGGCAAAACGACTAGCTCAAGCATAAAACCAAAACAAGAGGGTTTGAATAGACAAGGTGTTGCTACAACAAGGCCATTCAGCAAACCCTAGAAAGAGTACGACCCTAGTGTAGTAGACCTAGGCCAAGGACGTCTCACTCTTCTTGGCTTCCAGATAATACGGCTAGCAAAAGAGGATGAAGAAATAAGAGTGTAGCTATGGCTAGGCTCCTTCTTCCTTCTTCAATGGCTGAAAAATTCTCTATCAGGGGAAATGAGACAAGGACCTACTTGTGTGCTTGTCACCTAGGGTTTTGATTCAGCAAAATCATAAATACATGTAAGAAATTAAACTACAACCATTCATTCAAGAAGTTTTGCAAAAAAATACTTACAATTCACCAAGAAATAACCATGCAAACCCTAGTTGTAACACCTTCCTTCAAGAGAAACACCATAAAATGCCAAAAGTTCTTCCTTCAACAAGTGCGCCTCACTAAATCAGCGAAATACCCAAGAGAGGGCGCAAATTTCAGACCTCCTTATGGAGTGAATGAGTGATGATAAAAAAATGAAGGTAAAAATTCCTCATTTATACAAAACCATGACCTAATTTTACCTTTTAGGTCATGTAAAAGGCCCACAAGGCCAAAATACCAAAATCATACTATTTTACATTAAATTGTCAAATTAAATCCTAAATCAAGCTGAAAAGAGAGTAAAAGCCCCTCCAAGAGAGACGTTACCCCCTTTTAGGGCAGATGGAGTGTCTTGGAGCAAAACGTTAGCCCTCCCCGGGCTTCTCCAACTTGCCACACGTGGCACTGCTGCCTATTGTGCCCCTGAAAATGTCCATGATGCTGGCTGACATGATGGTCAAGATGGTGACGTCCTAGGCCTCCCAAGTCTAACGTTCCACTGAGAAAGGGTCATCCCCCCTAGGTCAAGCTCTGCAGGGGTGCCTCTGGTGAAACGTCCTCTTCTCCTCTGGTGCAAAGCTCCGGATCCATCTCTATCCTGTATCTCCCCCTGATGGGGTCTAAACAACCACCTAATGGGCTCTTCAGCCCCATGGAGGTCCAAACTGATCATCTCCCCATGTGTACCGGTCCAAGATGGTACTTGTCTGTTGGGCATGATCCTACACATCAAAAGCTACGCCCTCCATGGGCCCATGAGTCGCAGGGATCATAGCAATATCAATCACATTTCATCATCAATATTAATAAACATATGCATAATACCCCTAATAAATCAATCAATAGCTCAAAGATGTTACACAAACCTACTATACAAGTTTGGGAAAAGGGTAAGGCATCCTATTGGGCTAATGTCCACTGAATAAGGGAAGTTCCTCGAAGAGACCTCTTCCAAGCCATGTAAGTGGATGAAGTGGTCAAGGGATGTCCAAGCAGGTGGTTGCAATGAAGGCCAAGGATGCAAGATGTTACTTGCGGGTGCCTTTGTAGAAGGCAAGTTGTACCTGTCATGAATGCAATTCTTTCCAAGCCCATTCATGCCTTTTATTCTTTCTGTTATTTCATTTTTTATTTCCTTTTTCTTTCTTTTATCTCAAGAGATAATAAGGGGACACTGCCCTGGCATGGTGACCAGTGGTGTGGTAAATGCCGTTTTAAGCTGGTCTTCTCTTTTGAGCAGGACTTGGTTGTATCCAGAAAAACCATCCAACATGGACATGATCCCTGCCCCCATAACCCTTTGAAGCAGATGTTCCATATTCGGGAGAGGGTAGTTGTCTTTGAAGGATCACTGGTTGAGGTTGCGGAAATCAACACATAAGCATATTTCATCGGTCTTCTTTCGTACAACTACCAAGTTCGACATCCAAGAAGAATATCTGATAGGAGTTATGATACCAGTGTCAACCATTTTCTGGAGTTCTTTCTGTATCTGGCTTGCTAGTTTCGGATTGATATGTCTTAGTTTTTGCCGTAAAGGTTTGGCTCCGTCTACTAAGGTTATGGCGTGTTGGTTGACATCTCCTCTATAAGATTTCAATTCGTCATAGTTCCAAGCAAAGGTATCTTTAAATTCTCGGATGAGTGCTAGTATTTCCGACCTTTCCTTTTCAGTGGTGCCCTTCCCTATCTTGACAATCCTTGGATCTATCCGTGTACCAATGTTGAATTCTAGGGCTTCGTCTGCTTGTTTATTGGGTCTTTTTCCTTTGAAGACATCATGCCGGTCAAAGAGGCTTTCCAAGGGAACACAACCTTTGGGTAAGGTGTTGTTTTGCAGGTTTATAACCTCCAAATTCATGGAGTCAGCCAGAAAGTTAATTTGTGAATTCTTTGCTATTTTCCATGAACCTAATGATCTGGTCATCATCTTCAAAGACTTGCCAATGCTCCAAGTTATCAAGAACGAAGGGTCTAAAGAGGACTTCCATTTTGCACAAATCACGAAGTGGTCCCTCACAGGGTTGTAGGGTGGAAGCAGAAACGACCAAGGCATCTGCCATGTGATTATCTTCTCGAGGAATGGCTTCAAGTGATACTATTTTAAAGGATTTTGAAAGGGACTGAGCCAAGTCTTGGTATTTTTTCAACTACTCATTTTTTGTAGCAAATTTCATCATGACTTGTGATACTATGAGGTCTGAATCTCTCTTTCCCCTTAGGTGTGTAACTCCTTTGTCAATTGTTAAGTTTAGACCAAGGATCAGAGCCTCATACTCAGCGATATTATTTGTGCAATGGTATTCTAGTCTATACGAGTGGTAGAAAGCTTCGCCGGAAGGGGCTGTCAAAACAATTCCAGCGCCTGACCCGGAACTTGAGTGAGATCCATCAAATTCCAAAGTCCAAATTCCCTCAGATTCTTCAATGGTGTCAATATTCAACTTCCCTTCTTGGACAAGCCAATTGTTGATGTCGTCGTCAATGCACAAGAGCTGGTCATTTAACTCATCATGTGTTTCAACTGGAGTGCCCATGAAGGGTTCACTGTGGAGGGGGAAGAATCCTCCTTCGGGATGAGGGATGGTTGCCTTAGATTCTTGTTCATAAAAACTTCCAGCTAATTGCTTTATGAGGTCCTTGTGAAGGACGATACCGAAACTGTTCAAGGCGTCCACGATGATCACATCTATAAAGAAAGGGGCGCTCGGGCAGGAGTCAAAGGCAACTTCTAGATCTTTAATGATTCCTTTTGCAAAACCACCTCCGGTATTTGGTTGTGAAAGGCTCAAACCCAATTGATGCATGATTTTCTCTATCATAATGTTGATTGTAGCATTTGGGTGTAAAACATAGTTACGGAGTACGGAGCTATTGACGTGGAGAGTGACATAGAAAGGTGTTGTCTTACTGCTTTTCGAACTAGTGTTGTCCACCTGGTTGATAAAGAGAGGAAACTCTTCAAGAGGGTCATGCTCAATGGTTTGTGGTAGAGAAATTTCAATCGCTTCATCCTTGTCTTGGGAAGGTTTAGTTTCTACGGGAAAATCATGAAGGGGATCTTGTACATGAGTATGGGAAAAACTCCATTTTCTCTTAGGAGGTGTGAGTTCAACTTGAAGGATTTCTGGGAGCTTAGGTTCAATGACTAACTCATCACCAGGATCCAATAGGTCATCACTGCGTGAGAGGTTAACTTGATAGATGTAGTCCTCAAATTCAAGATTCCTCTCAATTTGATAAGCTAAATCTTGTGCTTCTTCTAGGTTTGAAGGTGAACGGTCCCTGACGGTGAACTGTAAAACTCCTTCTAAAGAGTTCAAGTAGTGTTCGAGAATAGCTTCTTCTGAATTTAGTTTTGGTTGGACCTTTTTGAGGAGAAGGTTGAACCTATCACTGAAATCCCTAACGCCTTCACAGGAACCTTTGTAGATGTCAAGGTATTGGGAGAAAAAATCCTGCGTGTGTTCATCATTACACCACCTTATCTTGAAAGCCTTCTCTAGCTCTTTGGGATTTCTTATGCTTCCTTTTAGGCAAGCATTTATCCAAGTCTTAGCATCCCCTACAAGAGAGATTGCGAAAAGTCTCATAAAGACATCCGGGTGCTCTTGATTGGTTTGATGGAAATCAAAGCTATCACAAAATTGGGCCCAATGCAAATTACCAGAAAGTCCTTTCGCTGAGAAAAGTGGCAACCAAGAATTCACGTCTTTGGGCAAGTCATGTAATCCACCTTGGGTATTACTTAGGTCAAAAGAGCCGAAACTTTCTGAGTGAGACCATTTGTGTGGATCAGGTGGAGGGGTAGTGTTTGAAAGGGTGACAGTTGCCATAGTAGAGGGGTTTGAGTACTGTCACCCGCCACGGGTTGTCATCGGTGGAGTCGCCAGGTAAGCTTGTAAAATAAAGGCTCTAGATGCAAGGCTTACCGAAAAAGTGTCGTTGAGGAAGCTTTGACTCGGTGTTCCCCGACAAAGGCACCAAAATGTTATCGTGCAATTTGTAGGAAGGATAAAAGGCTATAAGATAGAGAGTCAAACTGGCGTAACAGGAACCAATCCCACCCAATGTCACCATAATGGGGAGGTTCTTTCTATTTAGGGAAGTGAGGCCTAGGGGAGACGTCCCCGGTGACCTGGGGTTTTGAGGAGGCAAGAGAATAAAAGACAAGGATAAGTTCCCCCCTCACAAGTCACCACCCAAACAGATAGTCCGACCAAACGCCATTTCAAAGAAAACCCCCAAAGAAGTATACCTCCCTGGAACAAAGCAACAACAAACTGATATATGCAGAGTATATCTCAATGGGGTTAGCACTTCATATAATAGATGACTATCTGAATGACAATATAAGCAAATTGGCAATAAAAGTTGACGAAATCAATGTTTATCAATAACAATGAAAGTAATAACACTTCACCAATAAATATTGGAGCAACAATAGCATTCAATATAACCAATCAATACTTCATTTAATAGATGCTTTAACCATTATCCAATTGCTCATAAACAAAACGATGTTGCACTAATGATGTAATAGCATAAGATGACCGCAACAATTTAGGGTTAATAGGGTTAACTTTTAGACTAAGGTTAGTAGTTTTAGGGTTTCAATATAAAGGGTTTGAGAGTGTTGTAATCAAGTTTCACTTCAACGCTGGAGGACTTTAGATCAGTGCCTTAGGGTTTAATGGAGTCAAAAGTGAAGGATGCAAGAGTTGAAGGAGGCAAAGATTTTAAGGACTAGAGAGAAGAGTTTTGAGGTGTTGCTAAAGCAAGGCCTCAAAATCAAAACCCTAGGGGAGAGAGGCTCACTCCGGTGTTGCTACAGCAAGGCCTCGTGCTCTCTCCTCCTTCCTGGCAAAAAGACTAGCTCAAGCATAAAACCAAAACAAGAGGGTTTGAATCTCTGTTGAGAAAATCGCCTAAAAATCGGGAGAAATCGCAATTTTTTTAAGAAAGGAAAAAATCGCCAAAGACTCGCGCGTCATTGGCAAAAAATCGGCTATCTAAAAAAGTTTAGAGAACCACGGGGGGGGGAATGATATCTTTTGGTGTGAAGATAAGGGTAAATTTGCCTTACTAGTGCTATTTAAAAAGGTTCCCACCCCCTCCATTTCACCCACCCTAGTAAAAGTGACATTCTTCTTTATCTTTCATTTTCATCCTTTTACTTAAATTTTTAACATTACCATTAATTGTTTCAGGATGTTTGAGAGTGGTTCCAACCTCATTGGACTTCATATGGAGAAAGTAGAATTTTAGGTCACATTCAAAATTCAACAGACTTAACAGTTTTCAGGATTTCAAGAATGGCAAGATTGCAATGTTTCCACTGATTCTATCATGTATGAGGGTATGGAACTGGCATTTAATCAAGATAAACAAGCCCTTTATGTACCTCGATGTTGGTGGCATTGATTGTTGAACTCTTTTGTCACGACCCCAGTAAAAATGTACCCTTCACTCAAGTATAAACTCCTATGTTGAACTCTTCTCTTTGTCGTCATGTCCGGTGACTTAGTGGTGTATTTGCACACCAACCTCTGTCTTATATACTCAAAATTTAGGTGCTTAGCCTGACATGTGGCTCTTCTGGTTGTGAGCGCAACTAGAGTGTATTTGAAAAAATACACACCAAAAAGCGCAACAGGTTAGAGAATTTCAAATGAAATTTCAAATTCATTATAAAATTATATAATATAAATTGTTAACTTGTCATTTAAATTTTATGCTCCTTTACATTCTAATAAATTAATTTATGATCCTCTTATAGCTTGGATACCTCACGCCTTAATGATTTGGTCTACGTCTACTACAATCTCAGGTTGTGGAAGCAGTCTGAGATAAAAATTGATGCGAAGGCCATTTCATTGGATGAGATTGACACCACTGCTGCATGGAGGGGGAAGGTTGAGGAGCCTGTTATTGAGACCGCCCTTGATTGGCTAGAGGATAGTGGTGATGATCATGGTATCTTTGAGGACTTGGATCAGGATGTTTCAAAGGATATTCAGTTTCACACCGAGTCTGTAAGTGTGCCACCACCAGAGTGAGAGTCACAGTGAGAGGGAGATAGGCCCAGTGGTAGCACTAGCAGTCGACATCCTCTACCAGTACCTTCTACTAGGAGACATCTGTCTCGAGGGTCTTCTACTTCTTCTAGAGGATGTTTGACTCTAGTACGAGGTACACATGCCTCAAGGGCACCTACTCCTACTGCTAGAGGAAAAGCAGTTTCTACGGCGATTACCTTTGCTCGTAAAAAGGGTAGAGGGAATCCATAGTTTATTTACTTGATTTCATTGTAGATGACTCATGAGTCATGATGACAATCATGAGATACATTTATTATATTTTTTGATGACTCAGGAATTAGGGCATGATTCATTTTTTATGTATGATGTATCACTAGACATCTTATATATCTTATATATCAGTTTTCTTTCCATATTCATGTGGCAATCTGTCTATTTGATGCTATTGTTGCTTTAAATGTTCAAAAATTAAAAAAAAATGAATATTTTTGTATTTTTTTAAGTTTGCCGATGTTTTGCCGATTTTTACGAAACGATGTTTTATGGATCTGGGCGATTTTTTCGCCGAAACGATTTTTGTAACACTGGTTTGAATAGACAAGGTGTTGCTACGGCAAGGCCTTTCAGCAAACCCTAGAAATAATATGACCCTAGTGTAGTAGACCTAGGCCAAGGACGTCTCACTCTTCTTGGCTTCCAGATAATACGGCTAGCAAAAGAGGAAGAAGAAATAGAGTGTAGCTACAACTAGGCTCTTTCTTCCTTCTTCAATGGCTGAAAAATTCTCTATCAGGGGACATGAGACAAGGACCTACTTGTGTGCTTGTCACCTAGGGTTTTGATTCAGCAAAATCATAAATACATGCAAGAAATTAAACTACAACCATTCATTCAAGAAGTTTTGCAGATAAATACTTACAATTCACCAAGAAATAACCATGCAAACCCTAGTTGTAACACCTTCCTTCAAGAGAAACACCATAAAATGCCAAAATGTCTTCCTTCAACAAGTGGGCCTCACTAAATCAGCCAAATACCCAAGAGAGGGTGCAAATTTCAGACCTCCTTATGGAGTGAATGAGTGATGATAAAAAAATGAAGGTAAAAATCCGTCATTTATATAATACCATGACCTAATTTTACCTTTTAGGTCATGTAAAAGGACAAGGAGGCCAAAATACCAAAATCATCTTGTTTTACATTAAATTGTCAAATTAAATCCTAAATCAAGCTGAAAAGAGAGTAAAATCCCCTCAAAGAGAGATGTTAGCCGCTTTCAGAGCAGATGGGGCGTCCTGGAACAAAATGTTAGCCCTCCCTGGGCTTCTCCAACCTGCCACATGTGCCACTATTGCCTATTCTGCCCCCCAAAACGTCCATGATGTTGGGTGACGTCATGGTAAAAAAGGTGACGTCCTAGGCCTCCCAAGGCCAACGTTCCACTGAGAAAGGGTCATCCCCCCTAGGTCAAGCTCTGTCGGGGTGCCTTTGGTGGAACGTCCTCTTCTCCTCTGGTGTAAAGCTCTGGATCCATCTTTATCCTGTATCCCCCCTGATGGGGTCTCAGCCTCCACCTGATGGGCTCTTCAGCCCCATGGAGGTTCGAATTGATCATCTCCCCATGTGTATCGGTCCAAGATGGTACCTGTCTGTCGGGCATGATCTTGCACATCAAAAGCTATGCCCTCCATGGGCTCATCAGTCACAGGGATCATAGCAATGTCAATCACATTTCATCATCAGTATTAATAAACATATGCATAAAACTCCTAA
>SNQJ01S0077238.1:27799-83552 GCA_010110895.2 Picea sitchensis | reverse complement strand
CAATTCGTGGGCTGTTTCCGCCACGTGAATTACACTCTGACTATGTTGGCATTCTTGTTGACCGCTTTGACTGTAACGGCTTCCTTTGACTTTCAGCATCGTTGGTCCTAGCGGTTTCCTCTGTGTTTCAGCATCTGCAACTCTGGACTGTGTAACAGCTCCATGTTTCAGCATCTGTGACCTCGGATTATAAGGCAGCTCCGTGTTTCAGCATCTGTGACCTCGGACTGTATAGCAACTCTATCTTTCAACATCTGTCTCTCAAACTATAAGGCAGCTACGTGTTTCAGCATCTGTTCTGTGTTTCAGCAACAGCGACCTTCGACAGTTCTGTGTTTCAGCAATAGGCCTCAAATGTTAATCTGCAGTTTTGGACACTTATGCATTTCTAATCAATGGTTAAGTACGAGAGTGATGTAAAATATTATGCAAAATAGATTAAACATATAGTAATGAGAAGGGACGTTGTATGCCTTTGAGATGATCAGATAAAGTGATAGTATGAGTCTAAATGTAGGTGATCAAGAGTATAATGGTGGCAAAAAGTATAGGCAAAAAGGTACATTGTGTGGTCCTAACACACTCCAACTTGACTTTCCAGCGATTTAATTTTTGATTAGAGTAGGGGAACATCGATGTAGTATTGTTCGAACCATAAATCACATTGGTCACAGGATGACTGTGTGGGTTTTGAAAGAGCAGGCCAAGGTTTGCTCATATTGCTAAGGGTTTCGTTAGGCAATTTAATCCCTGGGTAATTGGGATCGTTCCTTAGGTAGGGGGGAAGATTCGTCACGAAATCATAAGGTGGTTTAGGGCATAAACCCTATGAGTAAGGGTATTCACTCGCTAGGAAATGTTCTACGTCAGAGTCTGAATCCTCGGTAAGGATTATAGGCTTTGACTCAGCAGAGGGTTTAGGTTTGTTCCTAGCCATTATCAAAATAAGTCGAGCATTCTTTTTACCCTTGGCATTAGCAGTAGGGTTTTCCTTAGCCTTTTTGCTCATAGGTCTCTTTATAGCCTCGTCCTTCTCAATTCCAACATCTGGTAAGTCAATAGCAGGGTCAACCAAAGGTTTAGGAGAGGGAAATAGGATATGGAAGGGCACGGGTGGCCCAACCTTGGTTTCATTTACCACAGGCTTGTCAACCTGGACAGGGTTTGTTTTATCAAAACCATTTCGAGCGATGAAAGCTCTCCAGCTATCACCATGTAGACTTAAGTAATGAACAATGATAAGTTTAATAAGTCCATGGTGGAATAGGCTAATGTCATCCTTCTCCCTTTTAAACCTTTTCGACATTTTATATAGGCTGCGCTGAAAGTAGAAAGGCATATTCAATGAGTATCCCATAAAATTCATTAACAAACGGAGGTGGTAGAGAAACACGAGTCCATATCGACCTTCACAGGTCATGAATTGCTTGACTATTATCAAAAGGTCATGCCGTTGTGGTTTAAGCAAGGATATGGGCATACCTCTGTCACAAGAGGTGACTTTGCGCAAGAGGAATAGTAGTGGCCATGGAACTTCTTCCACTTTCAAATTTTTGAACCAACGCTGGCTCGTGGTAGGTAGCCCTGTAGAAAAACTGATAAATTCCTCATCGATTTCCAACTGGATGTCACCCACCTTGGCTCTACAGCCATCGAAAGGCAAGGAAAACTGTTGTGCCGCAACTAGATTAAAACCCTCAAATCGCTGCACGAAGGTTAGCCATCCATTATCTTCCAAGTCTTTCTGAGCATTGTCAAACATTAAAAAGGCTTGGTTGTCGTTTGGCTCGATTCGCACGACTGGTGCCATGGAGTCGAGCACACAGTAAACTAAGGGTTTGGATCATAGCACACACAGGAGAAAAATGCACGAAGGGCTATCGGAGCTAACAGAGGTAAACGGGGAATAAGGGATAGGCATAAATGCCATCGTGCGAAGGTGGTGGAGTTTATCTCTGCCATGCATAATAGTTATTGCCAAATTACAACCGTCGGCTTATAGTTGTTCTACCCATTATAGCATAGTTCAACAATCATGTCACTTGGCCGACCAATGAATCCAATGGTAAGTGTATAAACCAACACACACAATCAACGTTGTGCCATAGTGTTAAACCATCAACATTCAATTTGAAACCAATACCAAATATTTAACCATGCGCCAATGTATCAATAGTTTAACCAATGTGCAAATGCGTTTGAAACTAGGTGTCATACCAAATGAAATATATCAAGGGTTTAACCATAACATCGATATATTTTCATGAAACCAATGATCAAGTAGATCAAAACACATAAATCCAAATGCCAATGCATCACAAACTTAGCGAGACAAAGTCACACAATTAATCCAAGAATGTCCAATGAGTACAGATCAAAAGGGTTTTTGTAAACTGCATAATGATAAGTGAAATGTAAACGCAATAGGCATAACCACAAGGAAGATAACGACAGTTCAAATAGTGATTCTAATGTGGCTTTGAAAGACCAATGTTTTCATATTTACAGTCGTGAAAACAAAACGAAAATAAGTGTGCAAAAAGGCGCAAAGAATAAAAGTGTCATTCATTTGAAAATTGCGATGAAAAATCGATGTTTGCAAAACATTGGTGTAGGTAGCTTATAAGACAATTGAAAAATGTGATTTGGCTGCCAACAGGCCCCTGTTCCAATTTCCTCTTCCCCTGTTACCTTGGCCATGGTTACCTATGCTGAAGAAGCTCATTCCTGTATGCATTAATTATTAGCAACTAGTTTCTTCAACAAACCATACATGACATCTCTTTAAATATGAAACAAAGCTTGGCTCAACATCACATCAGACTCATGCAATCCAATCCATAAAATCATTTAATACCTGTCAATGAGCACGGGTGAATAAAGGTTACGGGATATATGAGGGATTGTATTGAGTGGAAAGTGGTGAAATGAAGGGGGGTAGATCATGATTACTGCTCAACAAATCATCAAACAATCAATTGTATTGTAATAACAAAACATATCAAGTGTAACTCATCCATGTGCCATCCTTCAACTACTATAATACATAGTTTTCATTTAACTATAATTTAATTTTAAGAACAGTGCATGAATAGTGAATCTGGGAAGGTGAGGGGACTTGTAATGTGCGGAAAAGTGAGAGAATAGTAGGGAATAAATGAATATTGTTCATAAAACAAATCAAGTAATCAATAAACATAACTCTATACTCAATAAGAAAAATACCAACACCAATTCAATCATTACTATGTATCAAAACTATTCATTATTTAGCATTCAAAATCTTTAAAACTTCTCAATTAGAACAGTCTGCAATCATCCTCATAATCGAAACAACTTTCAACAATCATGTTAAAAGAATGCTTCGTCTCTAATTTATTTCCTTTCCTTTTAAGAATCGAAAGAAAACACATAGCAACATTGCTCCACCTCTATCCATAATACATCGCTATAAAAATATCATACACTATCCATAAATTCATAATTGACCAATTAAAAAATATGCACAGGTCCCTTTCCAAATTGAACAGACTTCTAAAACATGCCCGATTTCATACATTCTTCAACATATCAACCATTAAGTTCTTGTAATGGAACCATAGTCAACATAAACTCAAGCTTCATCATTGTCAATGCAACTATTCATAATATGCGTGATGATCCCATAATAGATGCATAGTGAACATAACAAAATACACACAATTACCAATTCCATAAATTGTTATAACCCTGATCACGCCTAGTGAAACACACATGAGTCTTCAATTTGAAATCAACACCCTGTTGTAGAACACAGTGATTCAAAGTATAACAAAAAAGAGGCATCCCTTTGACTGCATATTATTACTCATTATCGATCAAAACTTTTCAACCGATTTCATCATAGGAAGACAATATAGGGACTCAACAAAACATTCCATAACCACTCCACTTGATAACCAATATTTGAAAACCAAAAAGATGCCCGATAGGAGCAAGAATAATTGGGGATTTTTAAAATCGGGCTCTGTCACAACAAATACAAAGAGGCAATCAAGAGTGTGCTCAGTCATAAATCGCATAGAGAATTGGAGGTCCTCAAAGTCATATCAACCAAGCCAAATACCCTTTGATACAATCATAGTAGAAAACCATGGGGTTCCTTATAACACCCGGTCTAGGCAATGGTGCAACAGTTAGCCATAGAGGAAACAACGACGGGTAGGGTAGAAAAACAATGCACATATTTTGTCTTGTGTTTTCAAAGGAGAAGTGAATGTCCACTGGACAGTGACAGTTCCCTAGACCACACAGAGGTATAACCTCTATTTGTTTCCTAAGAGACGAATCATTTGACAACAATGCCAGTGAGGAAGCATAACTTGAGGCATAACTTATATCACGCAACAACCTTAAAGCATATACATCGACGTTATGGCCACCCTAAGACCAAATTTTGAGATACTTTGATGCCAATACCATGTGAATAATCCCACGATGATGACTCTAGAAAAAAATGCAACAACCAAATGGAAATCTGAACACGCCTGGACAGGGTTACCCTCATAACTGTGAGGAAGAAACCAGAAATAATACACCGAGAGAAATCCTCCACCATTAAAACATAGAGTGGTAATACCCCTATTCATTTAAAAATAAATAGAGACCCACCACGATTTTAACCAATAGAGAAACTAGCGAATGCACAACTCAACCAAAGAAGATTCTTTTACTTGCAAATCGAACAATTACACATTCATTCCATAGAGAAAAAAAATACATTTACACAGTTGCAATCCTCAGGAAAACACAAACCCAAGCATTACTGAGCCATTTTTCATTCATACACAGAACGTAATTCATGGATGGGGTGAAAAAAAACCATACCTATAACCGAGAGCTTAAAAGAGTGAGTTGGCGAGCATTTTCTTCCCAAGCCTGAATTACGGAGCTTAACCACCAACAAATCAAAATGCAACAAGAACCATACTACGGTGGCAGCCTAATGGGGGGAGTATGGAGTGACATGCATTTACTACATGTCACTTCCATCTCCTCTTCTATTCAATCCAGAATACGAGTGAACCAACACTCACCATATCATTTAAACCATGCAAGCAATTTCTAAACCATTGAAAATTGCAACCATATTCCTTGCCAAATGTGCCACCCAAAACATTCATGTTAACCCTTGTCAAGTTTTCATGCAATACCATATGCATTTCCATATCATATGCACCCAAAATAACTCAAATGTAAATCGCATAGCCACTAACCAACCATTTAATAGTTAGTACTAACACTAACATGTTTTATATTTCCATTTTCACATAACCTTTAACATAGCTTAAACATATGCCCTTTCTTTTAGGATTGTTTCCATAAGTTTCTTTTCTTTGTTTTGGTTATGTCATTACTAACATATTTCTTGTGTATGTGTATCTAGGTAATAAATCACGATGACATTATTTAACATAGAAACTGTAAATATATGTCAATCATAACATAAAAATAAAGCTTTAAATAACATAACATCCCATAAAATGCATTAACCACTTGTTACTATATCCAAAATGAAACCATGACTGCAATGTCAACCATATAGAACCCTGTAAGCAACATCGAAACAACAATAGAAAAAGTGTGATATGACTATCTTTGAGCCTTCTGTCTACAAGGGGGTCCCACCTACTAGTATTATATTATTAGCATAGTTTAAATAACAGGGCTTTAGCAATACTTTGCGGGAGAAATTCCTCGTTGCGATTTTAAAGATCAACAATGAGTAAGAACAAAAGAGAAGTTATTTGGTGTACCATATGTAGTACAGAAGGATACCACAAGAACGAATACCCAGCATTCGCACAGTACATGGAAACAGGACTGCCAAACCCTTTACCATCATGAGGACTATGGTGTGAGATTTGTAAGGCATAGGGGCATGATCCATATCATTGTCCAATGATGCATAAATACTAGACGGTGCCTAAGAGTTCATATTGCAACTTTTTCAAGTTAGTAGGCCACGATGACAAATATTATAGGACAATGGAGATGATGAGGGAAAGAACATCAGACACCTATAGGGTGTAGGCAGAGATGATGACAGGGAAAGTTGCACCATAGTTTAACCAAGTACCAGACCCGTATAACACTGCGTCGTAGCAATATAACATTGAACAGACGCAGTACAATACTATGTAGCCACACTATAATCCCGCATTGTACAATTCGGCACCTCAATACAATGCACTATGAGGATATCAAGTTGGATATAGAGGTGGAGGATGAGGTAGAAGAGTCTTTGGAGGAGGCAAAGGACCGGTGGCATGCAATAATTTTTAAAACCGGGGAATTATGAAAGAGGATGTCCACTTCCACCTTTGACATATATGTATTGTCACGCATCCGACCATGACATGGAAGACTGTCTGACACTATTGGGGAGGATCTAGGAAAAGAGAAATCAGAAAAATAATAATGTTCAATGGATTTCTGCAAAAGGGAGGGATGATGGAAGAAATATCAACATAGTTATGTGTGGAGGAGCTAAGAAAATAGATGATGTAGTAAGATACGATCCAGCACAACACCAATGGGTGAAGAAAAATGTTGAACCAAAGAAGCAGATTGATGCGCAAAATGAAAAGGGGATGTTCAAGCAAGCCACACAATAATTATTGAAGCCAGACATTGCATCTGCATCAACTGCATAGCATACTTAGAACGTACCAACGTATGAGATGCCTTCATCACTGGATCACACTAATTAAGTGCAACCTCTAGGACAAGTAAGTACCATAAAGGATTTTCTGCAATCATGTGTTAAACTACTAAATGATCCATCATATGTTAAAGTGTTACAAAATATGTTAAAAATATGTAGCACAGATGTAGAGGGAAAACTAGAACAGAAAACAGTTAATCATTTTCATACAAGGAGGAGAACAAGCAGAAATTTCAGACTGAATGCCAATATTGGATATTTCAACATGGGGAATATTATACTATATTTAGGCTTCTAAGTGAATGTACTACCCAAGAAGACATGGAAATGTATGGGAGAGCCCACACTAGGATATTCACCTGTTCAGCTGAAACTAGCAAATCAACACAGGGTTCTACCAATTGTAAGGATAAAGGGCATGACAGTAGATCTGGATGGAATGCGCACTAAAGATGATTTTGAAGTAATAGAAATAGTGGATGGAACAACACCTTATACGACGTTCTTGGTTTTTATTGGGCATTTGACAATAAATCCATAATCAATCTGAAGACAAGGAAGATGACATTCAATTCAAGAGAGTACAGATTCATTGCGCCACTAGATCCATCGGAAGGAGAAAGGTTTGTAGAACCCACTTTCTTATACCTTGAGGAAATTAACCAGTTATACAGAACCACCATGTGAGAAGAGGATTATGTGAATCCAACTACAAATGGGGTACTCAGTTGGAGAATTATCACGTCATGCATGTCGGACTCAGATATAGGGTTGGATAATTGACAGCAGAGATTATATGAAGTCTCCACAAGAAGGTGTGCAAGAATAGATCGTGTATTAATATGGGTAGGTACAAAGATAAGAGAACCTCCCAGCTTTCATGGGGTGAATGACTTAGAAGAATTCCTAAAAATATACGAAGATGAAGTGTTAGAAAATAAGAGGCTCTTAGCTCTGGATATAGCACTCAAGGCAACACCTGCAAGATGGTGCGGTGCACACAAAGAAATAGTCAAGGACTGGTACCAATGTAAGTGATTATTGTGCATCAGGTTTGGTGCATAACAGGGAAGAAATAAATTGTAGAGATATGATGGACAGGGGACACTAGAAGAACACTTGGAGAAGTGCAGAACACTATGGAGAATGACACCACCAAATTAATGGTCTCATCACTTTATTCACACATTGGAAGGAATTCCAAAAAACTGGTATGTAGACCAGGAACTGCGTAGAGCCACTGCAAAATGGACAACATTACAAAAAAAAATTATAGTCACTTTATCATTTGAACATGAGAAACCCAAAATGGATTCATCACTCAAACAGATCAAAAGGGTGATATTCATTCAAGAACCAGAGGTTGAGCTTATAATAGAGTATCAGTAGCAGAACAGATAGACAGTTAAAGAACTATTTTCATGCTACCATAGGTAGGAAGAAGCACTAGATAAACATGACCCATGTAATATTCAAATTACAGAAGTTGAAGGGGAAAGGGAGGTGGAAGGTCCATTTCTCGAGTCATAAGTATTTGTTGTGCCATTCAAGTTGAAGAAAGGAAATATTGGTACAAATGATAATCCCAAAATGGCCAGTATTGGGGATTACTGGGATGCACAGACAGTAGAAATAATAACAGAGTTGTTGCACGAATAAAGTGACATGTTCCTTTCTAGTAGATCCTGCCAAGGCTTTCTAGTAGATCCTGCCAATATTGCAGTGATTGTCAATTTACCACCACCAAAATCAGTACGTCAGTTGAGAGCAACATTGGGACACATAGGCTACTACAAGGAATTCATAAAAGGGTATACGCAGATCACCACGCTGATGGTGAAATTGTTGAGGAAAGATAGTAAATTTCACTGGAATGAGGACTGTCAGCAAGGATTGGACACTCTAAAAGAGAAAATGGTAACAACACCAATACTAGTATTCCCAGATTGGGAAAAGACATTTCATGTGCATGTAGATGCATCAACGATAGCACTTGGAGCTATTCTGGCGTAGCCAGGAGAGGGAGAGTTAGACCATCCTATAGCATTTGCAAGCAGAAAATTGTCAGAGTCAGAGAAGAACTATAATACTATAGAAAGAGAAGGCTTAGCAATGGTATATGCATTACAGAAGTTCAGACACTATCTACTTGGGAAACACTTTAAAATGTTCATAGATTATTTTTCTTTCAAATACCTAGTCAATAAGCCATTGTTGGGGGGGGCGAATTTGTAGATGCAAGTTACTGTTGTTTCAAGAATTTGACTTTGAAGTGATAGTCAAACCAGGGAAATTGAATGGAGGACCTGATCACCTATCAAGGATCACCAATGGATAAGAACCTATGAATTTAGAGAACAACTTCCCTGATGCACAGTTATTTTCATTCCAAGTAGCTGATGAATATTTTGCTGACATCATTCAATGATTGAGTATAGGGACTGCACCACAACAATTCAACACTGCGCATAAGAAAAATCTGGTAGTCATAGATGCAGACTATCAATTGATTGCAAGACACTTATACAAGATGGTCGCAGACACCATCTTGAGAAGATGTGTACTAGAACATGAAAGGCCTGGGATTTTAGCAAAGGTCGATGAGGGAATAGCTGGAGGAAATTATGTAGGAAAATATATTGCATGGAAGGTATTGTGTGTAGGACTATGGAGGCCGACCATCCACAGAGATACAAAGGACTAATTCTAGAGATGTGATGTATGTCATAGGGTTGGTAAACCTAATAGAATGGATGAGATGCCCCTAAGACCACAAATAACCTTGCAAGTATTCGACAAATGAGAAATATATTTTGTGGGACCAATTAATCCACCAACAAAGAGGTCAGGAGAAAGGTATATCATTACTGCGACAAAGTACTTAACGATATTGGAAGAAGCATCACCAGTAAAATATTTCAGCGTAGAGACAACAACACACTTCCTGTTTGAGCAAGTGATCACTAGATTTGGATGCCCAAGGATTTTCAAGAGTGACCAAGGAACTCACTTCATCAATAATACTATCAAGTCTATGACTAAGCAATTTGAAGTCTATCATAAAAAGAGTACACCATATCACCCTCAAGAAAATGGAACAGTGGAATCCTTTAACAAGATCCTAGAGAATGCATTGACAAAGATCTACAATGTCAATAGGGACGATTGGGACTTGAAAATACCAACATTATTATGGGCATACAGGACTACATGCAAAAAATTGATAGAGCAGACACAATTCAGGTTGGTGTATGGACAAGAAGCAATAGTGCCATTAGAATTTTTGATACCTAGTATGCGCATAGCAACAATCACAAACATGACAGAATGAGGCACAGAACAAGAAAGGATAAGTCAGTTGATGGAAATGGAAGATGACGGGATTCTAGTATGATTTCACAAAGAAGTACAGAAAGCAAGGGACAAGTATTGGCATGACATACATATTAAAAGGAGGAACTTCAAAGAGGGATACCTAGTCTTGGTGTATGACAGTAAATTTCTTCGGCACCCAGGAAAATTCAGAATGCATTGGTTGGGACCATATGAAGTGAAGGGTATCATAGACGGGGGTCATGTACAGTTGAAATATTTAGGAGGTATAGAACTCATAGGCATGATCAATGGGAGTCGACTGAAACTGTACAGGGACACTCAACCTCCTGGCACTTAGGAAGTTACTGTGTAGCAAAGAGATATGTGGAAAAAAAAAGGATGCACCAAAAATAAGAAGACTGTGTGCAACAACATTGGGGTTACCACGTCAGACATCAAAAGACAACACACAGAAAAAATGGACCTAGCATGACAAAAATAAATTGTCCACGTGCACTGGCTAAACGATATATGGCGCACTTGGAAAACTCAGCGCGTGGGAAAAAGGACCAATAGTCATAAAAGGCGAAAACTTGAAAAATGGAGGTTACGATAAAGGCATCAATTGGAAATAATTATGAAATTCAATGAAAAAGTATGAATAAAGTGCTATTACATTAATCAACAATGGAGAAGCTTCTCTAAGAAGTTTTGTGACTTGCCTATATAAAGGGGAAATACGGGTGACATAAGACCCATTGTGAATTTTTGAAATTACAGAGAGATAGATCACGCAAAGCCGAAGTGAATTAACACGAGTGAACTGGTGAAGAGTCAGTCATCCAAAACCAACCACCACCCATGATGGCACCACCAAAGAGGGGTGCATCAAGCCAAAAAGGGAGTAAAACACAAAGTATCAGGGCACCACAAGAAGCAGTAGAGCCCGAACAAGAAACCAAATAGCCCAAGGAATTCATCGATGTCGATGCAAATCCATCACTGGTCAAAGCACCAATAGAGCCTACACCAGTGGTGGAGGAAAGATAGGATCCAATCACATCGTCCATGGAAGTCGACCTGGCCAGTAGTGTGCAGGGACATCCCATGCACAACATAGGAAACCCACCAGATATTGTAGTGGTCGAAGGGGTCCCATAAGTAAATGGCCATGATACTGCTCAGAAAAAATGGACCTAGAACCCAAAAAAACTAGAGTTGAAACCACGCAGGAACATGAGGGTCTGGTAGAGGATATCATTGTCAGCTAGACCCTAACATAGAAAGAAGACAGATGGAGGTGGGGACCTCAAGCCAACTACCCAAACGGAAGGGAATATAGTCTATGGCACGGTCTCTGTGTAGGTAACCTAATGTTGCAATCGTACTCCCATGCATTTTGGAAGGAGTGAAAACCACTTCCACACTGGTAGGGTGCTTGGAGAAGCTTAAATACTCATACCACGATGTAGTTGACGAAGGCAAATTCCTTGAATTTTTGCAGCGGGTTTACTTAGACAGCTTAGGGATAGGGCCCTTTGGATATCCCATTATACATCCTAAGACATGGGAAGTTGGCCTGGAAAACACCAAGATCTTAAACATGTTGGAGATTCCCCACTTTGGAAGGGGGAAAGAGGTGAACAATTGCATTAAGTAGTTGATAGTGGTCCTCCATGGAGGATTCCTATGGATGGAACATCCCATCTCCATAGGCATAGAGCTAATAGCATTGATCACAGGATTACCATCAAAGGGTGAGAACCCTGCGTAGTACCTCGATGACAAAAAACATATGGTACAGATAGGTGGTCACACGGTATAATCACCAAGAGGATTAGTGACGTCACGACAAGGATGGCCACTAAAATCATGTCCTGCAAAATGCTGTGAAAGTGTCTCAAGGAAGAAGTCCATGTCGGAATCGTCGCAACTACAGTGCAATGTGAAAATGTCATGTCTCTCAGCTGGGCCCCATACCTACTAAACATATTCACGGAGGACTGTAAAGACATGCAGGACCTTGGCACAGAGTTTCACTACTCGTGGATATTCATGTTTATCGCATTGATGGGTTTGAGGGAGCCCCCATATTCATTCTTTTGTGATTCGGTAGGTCAGTGTCGCACAACACAATACATGTCATTGAGGAGTAACTTGGACCCCAAGCACAGAAGCATAAACATGGGTACCTTTGCCAGGTATTTTGTGGAGATAGAGAAGAGTATAGCTAACACTTAGTGAATAAATCTCGAGGTAGTCACGCAGCTTCAGGACATCACCATCTTCAAGGCGTCCAAGGATAACATGTGGATCCAGGCACGTAGGGATCCATAAAAGGAGTGGCTCTAATTGAGATACCGCGTCATGGAGGAAGACGTAGAGATGGCAATGAGAGATTGGCCCGACAACTAGAATATCCCAGTCTTACATTAGGAAATACCTAAGGGCACGGAGGTGGATGCAGGGTAGGCCAAGACACCTGTTGAGGACAAAGTTGCACCCAAAAATTTGAAACCAACACAGAAGTCGGCGCAACAAAAAAAGGATGTGCAGGAAGGAAATGAGGACACTGCCTTGCAAAAAAAATACCAAGGAGCGGGGGCTACAGGAACACAGGGAACCCCCTCAGCATCTACCCCTCAAGAACCAGGGCCACCTAAAAGGCCAATTTCATAGTCAGGAGGAACGTGTAAGAAGGAAAAGGTGCACAAAGAGTCACCTGAATATACAATAATGGAGGATGATGCTGGCCTTATGGAAAAATAGGTACAAGATCACACAGCAGAAGAATTCAAAGAAGCCAGGCACCAAAGGGGGAAGATACAAGATGACCTGGGTAGCATAAGATAGGTGCTTGAGAAAATCAGGACCACGCAGAGGTCTAAAAGGGGAACAACATTCATTCCAGAGGGAGAAACAATAGCGACGACAAGGGAGAAACAATAGCGACGACAAGGACTATGCCACAAACCAGCCGCACAGTTCACACAACTGCGCAGGAAATTCCAACATTCAGTATAACAAATGACATGCTGCAGATGGATGAAGCCATAGAACAGATGCCACTGAAAGAGTTGGTGCAGGTCGACATGGTATTATCTAAAATACCAAAAATGGCATTGTATAGACTCCAATTCAACATCACACAGGAGGTGCAGTCATGCGCGAGGACAGATGCAACAAAACTACAAGAAACTAAAGCTCATGGTAGAACAATTAAAGTTAGATACCAAAGAATAAAAAGAGCATGCAGATAAAATTGAACAGGGGGTGACAACAGTCTACGGCCACCTTCTAGATAGTGCGCAAGCTAAGAGTCCAACTATGGAGGAAAAACTCAATCAGATTGCCCAAACTATCAACCAATATAAGAAACAGATTGAGGAACTAAAGGAAAAGATGACTCCTGTGACTCCACCAAAGGTTAGGGAATAGAGGAAAGTAGAAGTTTCACTCCAACTAGAAAAGTTGGATAAACACGTTAACACATCAATATAACTATTTGACAGAACAACACATCTTTGGAAAGCGCTAGAGGAAGATGAGACGGTCCAGTAGTGGAACCAAGAGGAAGAGAGTATAAATGCCAAAATATAGGACATCAAGAAGAGGAAAAAGACAATGGGCATAACTGAGTGTTTAAAAGGAATACAAGAGATGAAGATACTACACGTCGAACTAAAGATGGTGCAAGTTCACATACAAGATAGATAGACGCAAATGGAACCTCTTCAAGACCAAGCAATGCATCTCATCTCCCAATTGGGGGAATAGAAGGATAACATGGAACAGACATAGGAGAAATGCACATCCATGGTTCAAGAGGAAGTCACAGATCATAATTTATATGCGCTCATGGAAAAGGCTACGTCGGTACAAATGCGAAGAAGGGAACTTGCAGGCAAGTTCCATAGTCTAGCAAAGGTTGTCAAGGGAGCACAGAGTGCCTAGGTGGCTCGGGATGAGCCACATGTCAGTGTTGGGGGCTTGTTGGGTGCAAGCCCATTTTGAGGAGAAGGCCAATTTTGGTGAAATTCAAAGAAGTAATGAAGGAACTAAATCAACGCCAGAAAATAGGGTAGCGACGTCGAAAATAAAGGGAAGCAGTGGCGCCAGAAATTAAGGGAAGTAGTGGCATCGAAAACTAAGGAAAACATAGCTGGTATGAAAAGAAACACATGAAAGGCAATCGCGCATGTAGAGGAGGGAAGAATGCAAGGCATGCATGTAAGAATACCTACCATGCTAGGGTTAGGGTTTTTGTAAGAGGATGTAATGGCTGATAAGACAAAAACATGTACAAGTAGGCACCTAGGAGGTCTAGGTCAGGGTTCATCATTCGTTGTTAGTGGGAATACTGTTATTGTTTTGGATCGAAATGTCTGTAAAATTCTATCTTACTTTGTAAGTTGTTGAGCTGAGGAGGGGAAATAGGTAGATCTTGAGGGTTAGATCACAGGCTGAGGAACCTGGTGTGATCTAGTCTGCCTCATTGTAAGGTCTCAACCCGATTGATGGAGAATTGTAATGTGCACGGCGCTATTTGTATGACAAAACCATAAATAAAAGAGCCAAGAGACAAATCCGTGTGACATAGCCTAGAAGGGGGTGAACCATGATATATAATGTGTTGTGTGATTGAATGTTGTGTATATCTTATGTTGTTAATGATTAGATGTTAAACAAATGTGTGAATGACTAGATGGATCTTCTACTTTACATACATGAGCAAGAATGACAGGGTATTCCATATAAGTTGAATGTTAAGTAATAAATTAATACTATATATTTCAATCGCATATCCCCACTCATTTCCCAGGCTGCAAGCACCTGAGCGTTGCATCCACCCATAAGAACTATCTTGGGTGAGACTATGCTATGCATCATGTGCACTATGTTTCCTTCTAGTTTACCAGGAGGGATGATAGTTTTAGAGGGGCTTTGTTGGAAACCAAGTGGACCTGAACCTAGGTCATCCCAAGAAGGGTAGCAAGGATGAAATATAACCAACACATGGGTATTGGCCCGATTAGGTTGAATAGTCTGTCTCCTAGGGACATGATGTCATGATTAAGATGACTGATATGAAACCGATATTTGCTAAGGAATATGAGTAGAGATTGATATCTATGGTGCATATGACCCGATTAAAAAATAGTTTAATATTGGAATTCTTGTAGGAATGGTCTCTGTATCCCATAGGGTGGCTTTCATTGTTTGGGAGGACTAAAATTATTCTAGGACATAGATCCAGATTAGAAGAATGACCCTTGTATCCCATTGTGGGGCCTTCAACATCTGTTAAGATATCTATTCTTCTAGGATGTATGTCCGGATTAGAAGAATGGTTTGTGTATCACTTTGCTGAGTGGGTGACGCATGTGAGACACTCTAATGAGTGCGTTGAGTTCAACACATGACTTATTCAACATCATGCCCGATTACTCAGATGGAGAATGGCCTTGAGAGATGATGCAAAGGATGATGTATGTTGATTCCAAGATGCTATCATATGATACTGATAGTGATGATGGTGCTCGTGACTTGATCTACATGATCATGAGATAGCCTGTGTGACTATGATGATTCTATCGACATAATGGTTTGTGTGTGCTCAATACCATTACTGTTAATACCTCCCTAGCTAGGAGGGAGTGTTGATTTTACAGTAGCTACGGGAGGTATTAACCTCCATGTGTAACCTTTGACTAGAATGGAATATTCTGGAAGTAAGGGAAACCCTAAACAGATGTGTGAAAACCCTAGAAGACAATTTGGCCTAGAAGAATAAATAATTTTAGAATATTATCTTCCAGAAAGACAAGTCGGCTTCACAGGAAAAAGATAAATAGAAAATATAATTACCAGAAAGTCAGGTCGGCCCATGCAAAAAAGTCACTAGATAGATTCATATAAATAGAGGATGTCAGTGCACAAGTCTTGTGGAGAGATGTAGTTGCAGCTGCAAGGAGGAATAAGGGCATATGGTCATTTCTTGGTCTTGGTCTCTCTATAAGTGATATTCTTGGTGATATTCTTGGTAATAATCTTGGTGATATTCTTGTTAAGTATGGCACAAGTTTGAGAGAGTAGTGCAGTTACAGCTGTTGTTGTTGTGTATGGTACTTTTTCTGTGGATATGGATATTCTCTCTCTTGCGCGCTACCATTGGAGAAGTAGCTCTCTAATTTTCTTCATTTTTCATTGCTATTAGCAGTTAGGGTTTATTTGTTGGTTCTAGTATCAATTTCTGGAATAATTATGTCAAAGGTTAAGGTGCTCGGGAGTGGCTGGGTGCCTATGGTTGGGTGAAAATAGTGATATTTTCTATGGTAAAATGAGCACATCAATTATTTTAACACTTTGTATATGATGAATGATAGTATATGTAGTGCAAATGTTTCCAACTTCAACCCCATATAGAATTCTAAGAATAGGGGTTTAGAAAAATTGGTTAAGGAAACTCTATCTAAGTGGAGTATTATGGTCAGGACTAAACAATTTGTAGCAACATGTAATGGATTTTATGGGGATATCCTCATATATCCTTCTTGTAGTTGAAATCAATCTTTGGAAACATTGAAGCTTTGAATTCTCAGCTCAATGTCAATCTTTGTAGCATCCCTTATGCTCTTTCCTTATTGCATGGTATTTTAAATTGTGTTCTGCTGCATATTGGTAGCTTAAAGAGTGTTTTGGAATTCTTTGGCATGCATGAACAAAGTCTCATGATTATGATTTTGGGTGGCATGAGCACTCTTCCCTTTTCATTTCAAAATTTTTCTGCACTTGAGTTATCCCATCCTTGCTAGTAATGTGAATTTTATCATCAATACCTTCTCTCTTGATTATGTTACCTGTAAATTATTGCAATGGTGTATTTTCCTTGTCATCTATTGATGACTTAAGTTGCCACCTTAGATAAATCAATTACCCCCCTTATGTGGAGATGAAAGGCCCACCTTATTGATGAGGGAATTTGGTTTGATTGACCATGAATAATATATTGGGGTGCAATTGATCAATTAAGTGAAAATGAGTTTGAACTATGAGTGAGTGAGGTACCTGTTATAGTTCACTTGATTTTCTTGCATGGAGCATCCTTGATGATGTTGATGGAGTATTTTTTGTAGGTCTCATTTTATTATTGATTTTATCATTTGAGATGAAAAGTAGCCATTTTTACTATGTCTTATAACTTCTTGTAGGTATGTAGGGGATCTTATAGCTTCCTATAGGTATGTAGGGGATCTTGGAGAAAGTTGATTTATGGGACACAGTCAATTCAATTGTTGAAGGATGGTTGTATCATATGTATTATGGTACTTTGAAAGATCCCATACCCTTGAAAATCAAAAATTTTGAAATCGTGTGCTAGAGAAGTGCTTGTTGTAGCTTCTTGTAGAAATTTATTTATTGAGAGTCTCCTATACTAGATTGTGTGAGATTTCCTATAGTTTCTTGTAGAGATGCAAATAGATTTCTTCGTGTAGGTTCCTATAGCTACATTTTTTTACTGCACAATTTTGTATTTTCAAATTTTCAAGGGATCACATTTCATCTTCATTTGATATCCCACCACTAAAAATAAAGGATACATCAATAAGTATTCATCATTGGGCCAAGATGTAATTATTCATTCTACCTCTCCCTACATACACAAGCCTATAGTGAGCTACTTGCAAGTTACCTTAAGTAAACCCATGAGCATGTCTTGTAGAAACTTATTTTCAAGAAATACTATAAACACTTTATGGGTTCTTTGGGAAATGGGTCTTGTTTAATTCAATTACCCCTAAGTGAAATTCTGCAACAGATAATAGTGAGGGAATAATTTTGCAAAACTACAAATGGAATAGGGACTTTAGTGCCATAAACTTAAGGGGGCCTTGAACCATCCACCATGGATACCTTGGAGATGTAAAGAGAAGCACAATGTGTTGCATACAGTTTTGTTGTAATTTGCAGAACATTTTATGTAAATGATAACCTTGGTTGTTTTGTCTCTCATGTTGTAATTATTCATTGAGAAAACTAAAGTAACTGGCATCCTAGTTAAACTCAGGTGTTATTTATATCTCATTTTTTTTTTACTTTGGTATCAAAGCTTGTGTATGGAGAGATCAATTTTTAGAACACCAATCCACAACATTCCACGCACCCACAAAATTCCAAAGACTAATGAATAAAATGCTTAAATTGTGTACTTGGGAACCTTCTTGGTTGTGCATCTCATATTTCCAATGGCATTCTAATTGCCATGCCAATGTTTTATGCATGGAATGCTTGGAGTTGAAGTTGAAGCTCTAGGTAAACAACAATAAGAGTTTGTATAGGGTGAACTTAATAGCATACTTTGGTTACATCTTTGATGAAGACAAATTACACATTGATTTAGATAAGAACAAGAACATAATTGAGTGGTTATGCTAACCTTGTTGCCATAGCTACAAAGTTAAATGAGGAAAAACTATATGCACAAGTTTATCTAGCATTTCTTTCAATCTCAATGTTCTAAGATAAATGGTAACCAAATATGAGTATTGATATCATTACATTAAGAGACAGGTGGAATTATATTTAGGGACTATGTGATGTAATTGACAGGTACCCTACCTACTACAAGATGTACACAATGTTATAGGTTATTGAGAACTGTGATACTATCTATTAATAGGGAGATCTAAGTTGCAAGAAATGTGTATTATAGACCTGTACCATGTGCATTTCCATAAGAAAACATGGATGTAGAAAGTAGAATTTCATGTCATTCAAAATTCAGTAGACTTATCAGTTATCATGATTTCAGGATTGTTAGGATTGCAACATTTTCATTGGATTTTATCAAGTACAAGCATATGGTATTGACATTTAATTGTGAAACTTAGAGGGATATAGTACCCATATTTCCCACAAACCATTTCAAACATTTAAAAACACATTCTAGTTTGTTGGAAAGTCAATTCTTGAAATTAGTTRCATACATGCAATAATTCAACTTAGTCACTCCAAGAAAKAAGGGGCACAAAACAAAGTGGTTGACTTCCTTTCTTTAAAAAAATTACAATGTTGAGTGCCTTKTTGGAAACAATGTTGGTTGAGWATATAGGCCTCAAAAATTTRCGCCCCAAAACCGAGACTTTATCATAATGCTTGAAACTAGTTCAAAGATTACCATTGGACAAGGAATTCTACACTAGCTAAAAAATTAGGTGCCTCAATCTTGACAATTCATGGACAGATTCACATACATCGAATTTATAAATGCCTCATAGTTAGACAAAGTAGATGTTGGTGTTCTAAGTGGTTGCATTTTGTCCTATGACCTTAATGCTCCTCTAAGCAAACTTAGTTCTCTTATTGTAGTGTAGCTATAGGGGTAGTGGGGGTGTGCAGAGGGCTTATAGTGATAATAGTGTAAGCCATCCAATGTAAGGTGGGCTAGGTCCACTATAGTATTAAATAAGGCCCACTATGGTAGTTAGATATAATAAATGTGAGAGAACTTCTTAGAAGGTTCTACTTCTAGAAGGTTCATCCTCTAGAATGTTCATAGGTGGTTGGTAGAAATATATAAAGGGGTTTAAACATTGTAATTAGGGGAAGATAATTATTGTAATGGGAGCATGTAGCTCAATTGGAGGATTCCCCCTCGAAGAGGTAAGTGGAAAAGAGAGGATCCATTCCATAATAGGATCCATTCTATGGTGTTTCCCTACCTCAATGGATTTCTTATAATAAAGAGTGGTTTTATTCTATTTTATTCTCTAAATATATGTGGTATTGTTGAGATCAATTCCCGCTTCCAAAATTTCCCTCCCTTTACTATTTTCCCAACTTATTTTTTCCATTTATTTTCCCTCTTCTATACATACCCTCATTCCCCTTTTCTTTTCTCCCTTCTCTTTTCCCTATCTAGTTACCATACTTAGTTGTATTTCAAAAGATTGGTGGGTTTGCGGGTTGGCGGATTCTTGGGTCTTCACCTCCATACATGTTCCCATATCATGAGTCTGATAGACCACCTTGTTATAATGTACTTAACCATTTTTGTAACCGCGGATTCACAGGTTCAAGCTTTCATATTCCAAGTTATGTGATCTCCACCTCAAACCTAAAGGCTCGTGACCTACATTATTATTGTCATACTTGTCGCAGGTACCAAACCCCTAAGTATCTCATTTCTCCTATATCCAAGTCTGATTAACCGTTGTGCAAAACTTAGCCTATTTTTTACCATACACAACCAAGGGTTTGCATGTTCACAAAAAATCCCCAAATTCAAATTGCTCTTGTCCATCCTCACCACCTTCATGCTTTTCCCAATATGCATTTAGTATGGTTTAATTCTAATAACTGATCATGCATGCTTTGTAAAGATCGTCATTAATAAGAAAAGGTCTCAAGGATATTTTTCATTAAAATGCATTAAAGCATAATTTTCCAAGGGTTATATTATTGTTATCTCTCCGAAACGATTCATTGCAAATTATTATCCAGTTGAAAGAACACTCTTGTCAACCTATGGCAGTAGTAGCTAGACATCAGTTCTATGGTGATCCTTTGAATACTTTTAGTCGTGAAGACCATAACTTTCAGTGGTCCAGAGAATACTTGGATTACTCATTTACTCTTGCACAGAAACACATAATTTGGACATCCGAAATTTCTCACGCAGGGTGTGTCCCTGAGGTATTCGACTACAAAGAACTAGTTGCATGGTGCGTTGAGAAGTATGTACCGAGTCAATGAATTATACAACTTCAAGATAATTCCCCCATCTCTCAGTCACCGAAAAATTTCCGTAAGATGTTGAATCTCCCGGAGCCAACACTTACCTTAAAAGGAGAGGATTACAGTTAGTCGTGAAGACCGAAACTTTCAATGGTCCAAAGCATACTTGGATTACTCATTTACTCCTGCACAGAAACACATAATCCAAACATCTAAAATTGCTCATGCAGCATGTGTCCCTGAGGTATTCGACTGCAAAGAACTAGTTGCATGGTGTGTTGAGAAGTATGTACCAAGTCAATGAATTATACAACTTCAATATCATTCCCCCATCTCTCAATCACCGAAAAATTTTCGTAAGATGTTGAATCTACCAGAGCCAACACTTACCTACAAAGGAGAGGATTGCAAAGACTTTATGAAGAAACATGATAATGGCATGGATCTCTTTCCTGAGTTCTTGGAGAATCTTGTGGTTGTTCTAGAAGACATAACCAGGATTCAAGTTGACTCTTTTAAAAACCCCTTTCAGGAAATCACTTGGTTTTTTACCAGGTTGACAAGTCAGGAAAGAAACGCCACCATTTATAGCATGATTCTTTATATTTTATATTTTACACTTAAATAGAAAGCTATCTTCAATTGGGGAAAACCGATTTGCATTGAAATATCTTCCCAATTGTCACATTACAAAAAGGATAAGAAATTCTTTATGGCTTCTTATTTGGTATTCGTGATATAGTATATTGTTGTCCATTCAAAATTGACTATTTGTGAGGGTAAACTGTGAAATTGATCCAGTTACCTTCTGGTATCAAGAATTGTGGAGACGCAAGACTTCTTTTCATTTTTACGAAGTTTACAATGATTTCGTTTCAGTTTTCAAAGGACTGTTGTTTGGTAAAAATACCCCCAAAATATCATACCAGGAAAATAAATTCTTGGATAAAAAGGGGACATTAGAGAAAATGGAAAATCAGTGTTATTAGGATCTTTTGTTCCAAGGAAAAACCCTCTTTTCTTCCATACCAAGTATCTGATAAAATGTTTATTACGGAAGTGGCAAGGCAATATAATTTCTGGTTGCACTTTTTCCATGAAAAATGGAAAAAACAATTCATCCCCTTGTCATGGAAAATTGGAGACTTCATATTCAGGAATATAAAAAAAAATGATGATTTTTTGAATCACTTTGACAATGTAAATATGAAGTATGTTGAAAAGATAAAGGGGTTTGACCTTAACAAAATCTTCATAGAACATATGTTGTCAGTAGGATTCAGAAATTCATTCATTCATACTATTTTGAGTGAAAAGGAAGACAACAACTTAGGTGCTCCTGCACACAATGTTGGTGATTTGGAAACAGCACTTAGTACTATTTAATTTTACAAGAAAAAAGGAAAGTGATGCAGGAGCATCGTAAGTAGCCAGCCAAGCAAGCAACGTAAAAGGTGGAAGACAGCTGGAAAAGCACCAGCGCACGGTTTTGAAATGTTTTGAAAAGTTAATGAAGCGGATATTAATATGATAGCTGGGGAAAGCGTACTTACATTTATATCTTAGATATTGTAAACAGATCTTGAGCATTTCTCTCATTTGTATAATGTAAAGTCATTTATACGTAATTAATGAAAGTAGGTAGATTTGAATTCATAGATTAGACAGTTTAGAGAGTAGGAGGGAAAATGGATATAGACACCCTCACCCTTGTATCATTGTAACATTATGATCATTCAGAATTCATAAGTTGGAGAGTTGTAGCAGAGAGCTGTAGAGAAGAGCCCATGTACAGGAGCACTTGAGTTAATATATGAAGATTTTGAGTCAATTTTCATGGTGTTATGATGCTTATTGTTTAGATTTATTGAATGGTATGTTTACAGTTGCTTTGTTTCTATGTTATTCATTTGTTTCAATGTCGTGTGTATGATTTCATGTTGAATATATGAAGTCTGAGAGAGGCGAAGGAAGAGTTTCAATTGTTTCTCTTCCTGAGAATTTCTGTAAGGAGTGCAACGAACATCCGCAAGGTGTGCGTTGACAAGGGTCTGAGTTTTATCTCAGAAAGCTAAGGAGAGATACCATTGTTCTCATACCAGCAGAAGCGCAGTTGAAGCACAGAGTTGTGCAAGGTGTGCACAAGCTACTTGAAGCCTTAGAAGTTATCAACTAAGGTGAAGGTGGAAGGACTGTTGTTACAAAGAGTGCACAGAGTCGAGGACCCAAATAACTAGAGGTTATTTGAAAGATTGCCGCAAGGAGTGCAAGCAGAATCTCTCTTGGAGACTTAAGTTCACAAGTGAAAGCTTGGGGGGGTTAGAACCTTTGAAGAGTTCAAAGGAAGACGGGGAGTGAAATCATCACACAGAAGTTAAGTTCAGTGGAAGGATGCTAAGCCAGTTTGGCCAGAGATTCTTGAGGAGTGAATCAGATGGTTAGAATTCTCCGTGGAGAAATCGCGAAGTCGAGAGGACCGTAGGATCCAATGAAGTTGCAAGGTGGTTAGGAGTTGGGTGAGCCCATCCCTTTGGTTTCAAGAATCAATGTGGACCATTTATTGTGGTCATTTGAGCCATTAGATCATTTCAGAATTTTGGGTTTCATAACGTTGAAGTGCAGACCAAAACCTTTAGTCATTCACATTCATGAACCACGAAAGGGATTATCACGTGTCAATCTGAACGAGTGAGTTTCAACACTTCGGGAATTCGGGGTTCTATATTTCGGGAGTCCTGACGACAAGGAGCTGGGACATAGTGGAGTGAAAATCCTGAAGTTGCGAAACGCAACAGGACTTTGGCATGGAATTTTGGGATTTCGGCACTTCGGGTGTCAGGAAGCAGAGGGGGTAGCGATTTTTGGAATCAAGAGTTCAAACTTTCGGTTCATGAAATCCCGAAGAGCAGAAGGAGAAAACTCCTGAAAAGGTCACGAAAGAATAGCTTTGGGCTCCAATCGGGTTTCAGGGTTTCGGGAGTCAAGAGAAAGAGTTGCATATCAACGCAACTCCCAGAATCGCGAAGAGAGAAAAGACGAAAGCAATATCCCAAGCACCAGTCGGAGGATACGTGTGATGGAAGTCGAAAGAGGTGGTCAAGCTTTGGAAAAAGTCCTGAAAGACCATCAATCTCGCCCAAAAGGGGAAATTTCAGAAATCGGGAAATCATAAGGGAAGAGGAACGAGTGTTGGTTGATCACTCAAGTCCCGAAAAGTCGAAATAAGTGGCAACAAGAGGCATGTGTTCAGTTCATTGAAGGAGTCAATCCTCATTGACATTTCAGGTTTCGGAGGTTGAAGAAACAAGGGCTCGACAACAGGATTCGTGAGATCGCGAAATCTGAAATCCCACAAGGGAAAAATCCCTGATCACATTCGTTGGTCGGCTGTGGAGTTAACGCCAGTGTTTTATCATGTAGGCATAACTCAGAAGGACCTGTGGAATACACCTATTTGTGTGTGTGAAGTATTCCCTGTGGGGAAATCAAAGAGTCAATCAGACTCGGGGGAAGATTTAGAACGATCTTGTGTGGATCTTGGCCCGAGGGTCGGGGGTCTGCGTCAATTTGTGGTATCAGAGCTGGAGAACAAGTTCTTTGCTTTCTGTCGCAGAGAGAAAGGAGGAAATTTTACAGCCATGCCACTGAGAAGAAGAGACAGGCAAATACCTGATCCAATAGAGGAAAGAGAAATGTCGAGAAGAAGAGATGGGCAAATACCTGATCTAGAAAGGGAAAGAGAGATGCGTGAATTACATGCCAGGCTTGATGCTATGGAGATAGCATAGAGGTGCACAGTTGACGTTGGAGATATCAGTGAGGATAAAATTGAAGATGAAGCTGAAAACAAAGAAGTTGCAGTCCAAGATGCTGCAGAAGAATGAAAAAGCAAGGTTGTTGCAAGGATAGGTGCTAGAGTAGAAATGGACATTCCAGTGTATGAAGGAAACTTGGATGTTGAAGAACTTCTAGACTAGATTAGGACTCTAGAAAAATACTTTGACTATGAGGATATCGAGGCAGATAAGAAAGTCAAACATGTTGTTACCAAACTTAAAGGGCATGCAGCACTGTGGTGGGATGAACTGCAGGCTGACAAACGCTGCAAAGGCAAGTAGAAAATCAAAAGCTGGGATAGAATGGTTGCAAAGATGAAAGCCAAATTTATACCTAGGGATTATCAAATCACTCTATTTCATAGGATGCAGAATTTGAGATAGAATTTGATGTCAGTGAAAGAATACACTGAAGAATTCTATAGGATAAACATCAGAGCAGGTCATCGGGAAAGTGATGATGAAAAAGTTGCCAGGTACATGAATGGTCTGCAATATGACCTTCAATATGAGATGAGCATAATGACCATTCCGACTATGGAAGATGCTTATCAGATGGCTATGAAATCTCAAGAGAATCTAAGCTGAAATCAAGGTCAAAGAGGTCAAGGTAGAAGTCAAGACAGAGGCAAAACAATTGCCCGAGACAAAACTCGGAGACCTAAAGAAGAGGGAAAGAAACCTCAAACTCAACCTGAGAGGGGAGGAATCTCACAAGGAAGGCATTATGCTAATAGAAATACTTTTCCTCGAGCCAGAGGAAGAAGAAGAGGCAGAGGAGGTGAAGTGAAATGCTTCATATGTAGAAAAATCAGACATAAATCTTATGAGTTTCCAGATAAGAAGAAAGATGATGGTGAAACTCACATTACCAAAGCTCAAGGGTGGAATGTAAAGGTAGAAGACGCTGAGGGCGGAAGATCCTTAATGATGAGGAAAGTTCTCTTTAAGCCAGAGAAGGAGGCAGAGAACCCAGCCCAAAGAAATAGTCTGTTTTTTAGTGTTTGCAAAACTAAAGACAGGGTATGCAAGGTCATAGTGGACAGCGATAGCACATAAAATCTCGTATTTACAGAGATGGTAGAAAAACTGGAGCTGGAGACTATTGTACATCCAAGCCCGTATAGAGTTTCATGGCTACAAAAAGGACATCAGGTAAATGTCACTAAACAGTGTTTAGTTAGATTTAAAATAGGAGGATATAAAGATGAAATATTACGTGATGCCATTCCCATGGATGTTTGTCATCTATTGCTAGGTATACCATGGCAATATGATAGAAACGTAGTTCATTATGGGAGAAAGAACACATACATCCTAGAGAAAAATGGTAGGACTCAAATGTTGCTGCCAATTAAGGATAGAGAAGTGAAAATAGAGACGAGCAACACTGTACTTCTCATGAGTGGGAAGGAACTTCATGATGAGGTTAAAAAGAAGGAGGACACACAATTTATTGTGGTCAGGAAGCCCAAAATTGTTTTCACCAGTATAAGGATAGATGATTTACTAGAAGAAATCCAGAAGTTGCTGGGAGAGTTTGCTAATATAGTAGTGGATGAACTACCTTGTTCAATGCCACCTATCAGGAGTATAAGTCATCATATCGATCGTATACCTGGAGCCATTTTACCAAACAAAGTAGTGTACATATTGATGCCATGGGAAAATGAAGAAGTTAAGAGACAGGTCAAGGAATTAATGGAAAAAGGATTGATTCGAGAAGGCTTGAGTTCATGCGATGTTCCGACAATGCTCAGCCCAAAGAAAGATGGAGGCTAGAGAATGTGTACAGTCTCAAGGGTGATCAATAAGATTACCATCAGATATAGATTTCCATTGCCAAGGATGGACGACTTGATGGATTTCTTGAGTGGAGCAAGATGTTTTTCAAAGATTGATTTGAAAAGCAGATATCATCAAATTCGGATGAAAGAAGGTGATGAATGGAAGACAGCATTCAAAATGAATGAGGGGCTATATGAATGGCATGTCATGCCATTTGGCTTAACGAATGCACCTAGTACTTTCATGAGGTTGATGAACGAAGTCTTAAAGGATTTCATAGGGAAATTTGTCATTGTATATCTTGACGATATATTTATCTTCACCAAAACAGAAGAAGAACACTTAAAGCATTTAGTTGCAGTAATGAGGAGATTACAGCAAGAGAAATTGTTGACCAATATGAAGAAATCGTTATTTATGAGGACATAACTCATTTATTTGGGTTTTGTTATCTCTACAAATGAGTTGAAAATGGATTCGGAAAAGATAAAGGCGATTAAGAATTGGCCATTGCCAAAGAGTATATTTGAGGTACGAAGCTTCCAGGGTTTGGCTAGCTTCTACAGGAAATTCATTCGTAACTTTAGTGGAATTAGCACACCAATGATGGATACGGTGAAGAAAAGACAAAAATCTTTTCACTGGACAGAGGAAGCAGAGAAGAGTTTCAATCTGCTGAAGAAGAAGATCACTGAGCAACCAATTTTGGTTTTGCTAGATTTTAGAAAGACATTCCAGGTCAGATGTGACGCGAGTGGGTTTGCAATTGGAGCGGTCTTGAGCCAAGACGATAGGATGGTCGCATATTTCAATGAAAAACTGAATGAAGCGAAGATTAATTACTCCACATATGACAAGGAATTCTATGCAATCATACAAGCATTGAAGAAATGGAGACACTATTTGGTTCCCAATGAGTTTGCTTTGTACAGTGATAATCATGCTTTGCAATTTGTGAATGAACAGGAGAAGTTGAACCAAAAGCATGTTAAATGGGTTGAATACATGCAAAATTCTACTTTTTTGATTAAGCATATTTCTGGAACTACTAACAAAGTTGTTGATGCTTTGAGCAGGAAATGTTTTCTTATGCAAGAATTCAGAGTCAAGACTTTAGGTTTTGATAACCTTAAAGAAATGTACAGGGATGACCTAGATTTTAAAGAGGCATATGAGGCATCTGAGAATCCAATTCTCAGGGACAGAAGCCAATGGACTAAATACATGATCCAAGATGGATTATGGTTCAAAGGCAATCAGTTATGTATTCCAAAATGCTCCATGAGGGAGAATTTGTTGAAATAAAAACATAGTGGAGGATTGGTCGAACACTTCGGTCATGATAAGTCATTCTCAAAGTTGAATGGATCCTATTTTTGGCCAAGGATTAGAACAAATGTTAATAAATTTTTGGACAGATGCAGAATTTGTTAGCACACGAAGGGAAAAAGACAGAACACAGGGTTATATCAACCATTACCCATAGCAGAAAGGCCATGGGACGCAGTGAGCATGGATTTTATATTGGGACTACCAAGAACACAAAGAGGATGTGATACATTCTTTGTGGTAGTTGACAGATTTTCAAAGATGGCACATTTCAAACCATGCTAGAAAACCAGCGACGCAACTCATATTGCGAACCTGTTTTTCAAGGAAGTCGTCAGACTTCATGGCTTGCCAAGGAGTATCATTTCTGATCGAGATACCAAGTTTGTAGGACATTTCCGGAGGACCTTATGGAAGAATTTGGGGACAAGTTTGTCTTTTATCTCAGCATATCATCCTTAAATAGATGTATAGATAGAGGTTGTGAACAGGAGCTTGGGAGATTTGTTAAGAAGCTTAGTGACTGAACACCACAGTCAGTGGGATCACATTCTACCACAGGAGGAATTCGCTTATAATGATTTGCCTAATAGACGCATAGGGCAGAGTCCATTCCATATTGTATATGGAATGCAGCCAAGGGGAGTTTTTGAATTGAAATATTCAGAACAAAATGAATTCAAGAGTGTTAGTGTAGAGGACTTTGCAGAAGGAACGAAGGAGCTTCTCAGTCGAATTAAGGAGAGATTGCAAAGTTCAAATCAAGAATACAAGCGGAGGGAAGATCAACACAGGAGATAACTTCACTTTGAGGTTGGTGATCTGATTCTTGCAGATCTGAGGAAGGAGAGGTTCCCAAGGGGAACGTATAACAAACTGAAGATGAAAAAGATTGGATAGTGCAAGGTCATAAGGAAATTTGGGGCAAATGCATATGAGATTGAACTACATGATGGGGTCAAAATCTCATCGATATTCAATGTCATGGATTTGTACGCTTACAGAGATGAAGAATCACGAGCAGAAGATGAGCAAAAAGAAATTCAATGGACAAAACAAATGCTTGTAGTTGAAAAGCCATAGATGGAAAGCATAATTGACAAAAGGGTTCGCAAAAAGACCAAGAGAAAAGAGTATTTTGAATACTTGGTCAAATGGAAGGGACATCCAGTTGAAGATGCCAGTTGCGAGGATGAAGCATAAATTCATAGGAATGGACAAACCGTGCAAGAACTCATGAACAGAAGTTCATGAAAATTTTCAAGTGAGGGAGTATGATGCAGGAGCATCGTAAGCAGCCAACCAAGCAAGCAACGTAAAAGAAGGAAGACAGTTGGAAAAGCACCAGCGCATGTTTTTGAAATGTTTTGAAAAGTTAATGAAGTGGATATTAATGTGATAGTTGGGGAAAGGGTACTTACATTTATATCTTAGATATTGTAAACAGATCTTGAACACTTCTCTCATCTATAGAATGTAAAGGCATTTATACGTAATTAATGAAAGTAGGTAGATTTGAATTCATAGATTCAACAATTTAGAGAGTAGGAGGGAAAATGGATATAGACACCCTCACCCTTGTATCATTGTAACATTATGATCATTGAGAATTCATAAGTCGGAGAGATGTAGCAGAGAGTTGTAGAGAAGAGCTTATGTACAGGAGCACTTGAGTTAATATATGAAGGCTTTGACTCAATTTTCATGGTGTTATGATGCTTACTGTTTACATTTGTTGAATGGTATGTTTACAGTTTCTTTGTTTCTGTGTTATGCATTTGTTTACATGCTATGTGTATTATTTCATGTTGAATATATGAATTCTGAGAGAGGAGAAGGATGAGTTTCAATTGTTTCTCTTCCTGAGAATTCCTGCAAGGAGTGCAGCAAACGTCCGCAAGGTGTGCGTTGACGAGGGACTGATTTTTATCTCAGAAAGCTTAGGAGAGATGCCGTTGTTCTCATACCAGCAGAAGCACAGGTGAAGCACAGAGCCGTGCAAGGTGTGCACAGGCTAGTTAAAACCTTAGAAGTTATCAACTAAGGTGAAGGTGGAAGGATTGTTGTTGCAAAGAGCGCACAGAGTCGAGGACTCAAATAACCAAAGGTTATTTGAAAGATTGTCGCAAGGAGTGCAAGTAGGATCTCTCTTAGAGACTGAAGTTTACAAGTGAAATCTCGGGAGGGTTAGTACCTTTGAAGAGTTCAAAGGAAGATGGGGATCGAAATCATCGTGCAGAAGTTAAGTTCAATGGAAGGACGCCAAGTCAGTTTGGCCAAAGATTCTTGAGGAGTGAATCAGACGGTTAGAATTCTCCATGGAGAACTCATGAAGTCACGAGGACCATAGGATCCAGTGAAGCTGCAAGGTGGTTAGGAGTTGGGTGAACCCATCCCTTTTGTTTCAAGAATCAATGTGGACCGTTTATTGTGGTCAGTTGAGCCGTTAGATCATTTCAGAATTTCAGGTTTCGTAAGGTTAAAGTGTAGACCAAAACCTTTGGTCATTCACATTCATGAACCACAAAAGTGATTATCGCGTGTGCAGCTGAATGAGTGAGTTTTGGAACTTTGGGAATTTGGCGTTCAGTATTTCAAGAGTACTGACGACAAGGAGACGGGACATAGTGGAGTGAAAATCCTGAAATCGCGAAACGCGACATGACTTTGGTGTGGAATTTTGGGATTTCGACACTTCGGGTGTCGGGAAGCAGAGGGGGGTGATTTTTGGAATCGAGAGTTCAAACTTCCAGTTCACAAAATTTCGAAGAGAAGAAGGAGAAAACTCCCGAAAAGGTTGCGAAATAATAGCTTTGGGCTCTAATCAGGTTTTGGGGTTTCGGGAGTCAAGAGACAGATTTGCATGTCAACGCAACTCCCGGAATCGTGAAGAGAAAAAAGCCAAAAGCAGGATCCCAAGCACCAGTCGGAGGATACATGTGACGAAAGCCGAAAGAGGTGGTCGAGCTTCGGTGAAAGTCCCGAAAGACCATCGATCTTGCCCAAAAGGGGAAATTTTGGAAACTAGGAAATCATAAGGGAAGAGGAACGAGTGTTGGTCAATCACTCAAGTCCTGAAAAGCCAAAATAAGTGGCAATAAGAGGCATGTGTTCGGTGCATTGAAGGAGTCAACCCTCATTGACGTTTTGGGTTTCGGAGGTTGAAGAGACAAGGGCTCGACAACAAGATTCGCGAGATCGCAAAATATGAAATCCCAAAAGGGAAAAATCCCTGATCACATTTGATGGTCGGTTGTGGAGTTAACATCGGTGTTTGATCACGTAGGCATAACTCAAAAGGACCTGTGGAATACACTTGTTTTTGTGTGTGAAGTATTCCCTGTGGGGAAATCAAAGAGTCAATCGGACTCAGGGGAAGATTTAGAACGATCCTGTGTGGATCTTGGCCCGAGGGTCGGGGCTCTGCATCAATTTGTGGTATCAAAGCTACAGAACAAGTTCTTTGCTTTCTGTAGCAGAGAGAAGGGAGGAAATTTTATAGCCATGCCGCCGAGAAGAAGAGACAGGAAAATACCTGATCCAGTAGAGGAAAGAGAAATTTCAAGAAGAAGAGACAGGCAAATACCTGATCCAGCAAGGGAAAGAGAGATGAGTGAATTACATGCCAGGCTTGATGCTATGGAGACAGCAAAGAGGAACACAGTTGATGTTGGAGATATCAGTGAGGTTGAAAGTGAAGATGAAGCCGAAAAAGGAGAATTTGCAGTCAAAGATGCTGCAGAAGAACGCCTATTCAGGGTTGTTACAAGGATAGGTGCTAGAGAAAAAATGGACATTCCAGTGTATGAAGGAAACTTGGATGTTGAAGAACTTCTACACTAGATTAGGAATCTAGACAAATACTTCGACTATGAGGATGTCGAGGAAGATAAGAAATTCAAACATGTTGTTACCAGACTTAAAGGGCATGCAACACTGTGGTGCGATGAACTAGAGGATGACAAACGCTGCAAAGGCAAGCAGAAAATCAAAAGCTGGGATAGACTGGTTGCAAAGATGAAGGCCAAATTTATACCCAGGGATTATCAAATCACTCTGTTTCGGAGGATGCAGAATTTGAGACAGAAGTTGATGTCATTGAAAGAATACACTGAATAATTCTACAGGATAAACATCAGAGCAGGTCATTGGGAAAGTAATGATGAAAAAGTTGCCAGGTACGTGAATGGTCTACGATATGACCTTCAAGATGAGATGAGCATGATGACCATTTAGATTTTGGAAGATGCTTATCAGATGGCTCTGAAGGTTGAAGAGAAGTTGAGCCCAAAGCAAGGTCAACTAGGCCGAGGTAGAAGTCAAGCCAAAGGCAAAACAATTTCCCGAGAAAAAAATCAGAGACCTAAAGAAGAGGGAAAGAAACCTCAAACTCAACCTGAGAGGGGCAGAATCTCACAGGGAAGGCAATATGTTGATAGAAATACTTTTCCTCAAGCCAAAGGAAGAGGAAGAGGTAGAGGAGGTGTAGTGAAATGCTTCATCTATGGAAAAATTAGACATAAATCCTATGAGTGTCCAGATAAGAAGAAAGATGGTGGTGACACTCACATTGTCGAAGCTCAAGGGAAAAATGTAGAGGTAGAAGACGCTGAGGGTGGACGATCCTTAATGATGAGGAAAGTTATCTTGAAGCCAAAGAAGGAGGCAAAGAACCCAGCCCAAAGAAATAAACTGTTTCGGACTGCTTGCAAAACTAAAGACAAGGTATGAAAGGTCATAGTGGACAGTGGTAGCACATAAAATCTCATATCTACAGAGATGGTAGAAAAGATGGAGCTGGAGATTGTTGTACATCCAAGCCCATACAGAGTTTCGTGGCTACAATAAGGACATCAGGTAAATGTCACTAAATAGTGTTTAGTTGAATTTAAAATAGGAGGATATAAAGATGAAATATTATGTGATGCCATTCCCATGGATGTTTGTCATCTATTGTTGGGTATACCATGGCAATATGACAAAAACATAGTTCATGATGGGCAAAAGAACACAAACACCTTGGAGAAAAAATGGTAGGACTCAAATGTTGTTGTCAATTCAGGATAGAGAAGTGAAAATAGAGACGAGCAACACTGTACTTCTCATGAGTGGGAAGGAACTTCTTGATGAGGCTAAGAAGAAGGAGGACACACAATTTATTGTGGTCTAGAAGCCCATAATTGTTTTCACCAGTACAAGGATAGATGATTTACCAGAACAAATCCAGGAGTTGTTGTGAGAGTTTGCTAATATAGTAGTGGACGAACTACCTTGTTCATTGCCACCTATCAAGAGTATAAGTCATCATATCGATCTTATACCTAGAGCTAGTTTACCGAACAAAGCAGCGTATAGATTGACGCCACAGGAAAATGAAGAAGTTAAGAGACAGATCAAGGACTTAATGGACAAAGGATTGATTCGAGAAAGCTTGAGTCCATGCATTGTTCCGACAGTGCTCAGCCCAAAGAAAGATGGAGGCTAGAGAATGTGTACAGACTCAAGGGTGATCAATAAGATTACCATCAGATACATATTTCCATTGCCAAGGATGGACGACTTGATGGATTGTTTGAGTGGAGCAAGATGTTTTTCAAAGATTGATTTGAAAAGAGGATATCATCAAATTTGCATGAGAGAAGGTGATGAATGGAAGACAGCATTCAAGATGAATGAGGGGCTATATGAATGGCTTGTCATGCCATTTGGCTTAACGAATGCGCCCAGTACTTTCATGAGGTTGATGAACGAAGTCCTGAAGGATTTCATAGGGAAATTTGTCATTGTATATCTTGATGATATATTAATTTTTAGCAAAATAGAAACAGAACACTTAAAGCATTTAGTTGCAGTAATGAGGACACTACAGCAAGAGAAATTGTTGATCAATATAAAGAAATCGTCATTTATGAGGACATAACTTATTTATTTGGGTTTTGTTATCTCTGCAAATGAGTTGAAAATGGATCCAAAAAAGATAAAGGTGATTAAGAATTGGCCATCGCCGAAGAGTATATTTGAGGTACGAAGCTTCCATGGTTTGGCTAGCTTCTAAAGGAAATTCATCTGGAACTTCAGTGGAATTAGCGCACCGATGATGGATACAGTGAAGAAAAGACATAAATCTTTTCACTGGACAGAGGAAGCAGAGAAGAGTTTCAATCTGCTGAAGAAGAAGATCATTGAGCAACCAATTCTGGTTTTGCCAGATTTTAGCAAGACATTCTAGGTCAGGTGTGACATGAGTGGGTTTGCAATTGGAGCGGTCTTGATCCAAGACGACAGGTCGGTCGCATATTTCAGTGAAAAACTAAATGAGGCAAAGACTAATTACTCCACATATGACATGGAATTCTATGCAATCATATAAGCATTGAAGAAATGGAGACACTATTTGGTTCCCAAGGAGTTTGTTTTGTACAACGATAATCATGCTTTGCAATTTGTGAATCAACAGGAGAAGTTGAACCAAAAGCATGCTAAATGGGTTGAATACATGTAAAATTTTACTTTTTTGACTAAGCATATTTCTGGAACTGCTAACAAAGTTGTTGATGCTTTGAGCAGGAAATGTTTGCTTATGAAGGAATTCAGAGTCAAGACTTTAGGTTTTGATAACCTCAAAGAAATGTACAGGGATGACCTAGATTTTAAAGAGGCATATGAGGCATCTGAGAATCCAATTCTCAGGGACAGAAGCCAATGGACTGAATACATGATCCAGGATGGATTATTGTTCAAGGGCAATTAGTTATGTATTCCAAAATGCTCCATGAGGGAGAATTTGTTGAAATAAAAACACAGTGGAGGATTGGTCAGACACTTCAGTCATGATAAGACGTTCTCAAAGTTGACTGGCTCCTATTTTTGGCCAGGGATTAGGACAGATGTTAAAAAATTTGTGGACAGATGCAGAATTTGTTAGCACATGAAGGGAAAAAGACAGAACACAGGGTTATATCAACCATTACCCATACCAGAAAGGTCGTGGGACGCAGTGAGCATGGATTTTATATTGGGACTACCAAGAACACAAAGAGGATGTGTTTCAATCTTTGTGGTAGTCGACAGATTTTCAAAGATGGCACATTTCGTACCATGCTAGAAAACTAGTGATGCAACTCATATTGAGAACCTGTTTTTCAAGGAAGTCATCAGACTTCACGGCTTGCCAAGGAGTATCGTTTCTGATCGAGATACCAAGTTCGTAGGACATTTCTAGAGGACCTTATGGAAGAAGTTGGGGACAAGTTTGTCTTTTATCTCATCATATCATCCTCAAACGGATGGATAGATAGAGGTCGTGAATAGGAGCTTGGGAGATTTGTTAAGAAGCTTAGTGGCTGAACACCACAGTCAGTGGGATCACATTCTGCCACAGGCGGAATTTTCTTATAATGATTTGCTTAATAGAAGCATAGGGCAGAGTCCATTCCAGATTGTATATGGAATGTAGCCAAGGGGAGTTTCTGAATTGAAAGATTCAGAACAAAATGAATTCAAGAGTGCTAGTGTAGAGGACTTTTCAGAAGGAATGAAGGAGCTTCTCAGCCGAATTAAGGAGAGATTGCAAAGTCCAAATCAAGAATACAAGTGGAAAGAAGATCAACACAGGTGAGAACTTCACTTTGAAGTTGGTGATCTGATTCTTGCACATCTGAGGAAGGAGAGGCTCCCATGGGAAACGTAAAACAAACTGAAGATGAAAAAGATTGGACCGTGCAAGGTCATAAGGAAATTAGGAGCAAATGCATATGAGATTGAACTACCCGATGGGGTCAGAATCTCATCGATATCCAAAGTCACGGATTTGTACCCTTACAGAGCTGAAGAAGCAGGAGCAGAAGATGAGCAGAAAGAAATTCAATGGACAAAACACATGCATGTAGCTGAAAAGCCACAGATGGAAAGCATAATTGACAAAAGGGTTCGCAAAAAGACCAAGAGAAAAGAGTATTTTGAATACTTTCTCAAATGGAAGGGACATCTAGTTGAAGATGCCAGTTGGGAGGATGAAGCATAAATTCATAGGCATGGACAGACCATGCAAGAACTCATGAACAGAAGTTCATGAAAATTTTCAAGCAAGGGAGTATGATGCAGGAGCATCATAAGCAGCTAGCCAAGCAACCAATGTAAAAGGTGGAAAACAACTAGAAAAGCACCAGCGCACGTTTTTGCAATGTTTTGAAAAGTTAATGAAGTGGATATTAATGTGATAAGTGGGGAAAGTGTACTTACATTTATATCTTAGATATTGTAAATAGATCTTGAGCACTGCTCTCATCTGTAGAATGTAAAGGCATTTATACATAATTAATGAAAGTAGGTAGATTTGAATTCATAGATTAGACAGTTTAGAGAGTAGGAGGGAAAATGGATATAGACACCCTCACCCTTATATCATTGTAACATTATGATCATTCAGAATTCATAAGTTGGAGAGCTGTAGCAGAGAGTTGTAGAGAAGAGCTTATGTACAGGAGCACTTGAGTTAATATATGAAGGCTTTGACTCAATTTTCATGGTGTTATGATGCTTACTGTTTACATTTGTTGAATGGTATGTTTACAGTTGCTTTGTTTCTGTGTTATGCATTTGTTTACATGTTGTGTGTATGATTTCATGTTGAATATATCAAGTCTGAGAGAGGAGAAGGATGAGTTTCAATTGTTTCTCTTCCTGAGAATTCCTGCAAGGAGTGCAGCGAATGTCTGCAAGGTGTGCGTTGACGAGGGTCTGAGTTTTATCTCAGAAAGCTCAGGAGAGATACCGTTGTTCTCATACCAGTAGAAGCGTAGGTGAAGCACAAATTCGTGCAAGGTGTGCGTAGCCTATTTGAAACCTTAGAGGTTATCAACTAAGGTGAAGGTGGAAGGATTGTTGTTGCAAAGAGCGCACAAGGTCAAGGACTCAAATAACTAGAGGTTATTTGAAAGATTGCCGCAAGGAGTGGAAGAAGGATCTCTCTTGGAGAATTAAGTTTACAAGTGAAAGCTCGGGAGGGTTAGTACCTTTGAAGAGTTCAAAGGAAGACAGGGAGTGAAATCATCGCGCAGAAGTTAAGTTCAGTGGAAGGACGCCAAGTCAGTTTGGCCAGAGATTCTTGAGGAGTGAATCAAATGGTTAGAATCAACGTGGACCGTTTATTATGGTCAGTTGAGCCGTTAGATCATTTTGGAATTTCGGGTTTCATAAGGTTGAAGTGAAAACCAAAACCTTTGGTCATTCACATTCGCGAACCACGAAAGGGATTATCGCGTGTACAGCTAAATGAGTGAGCTTCGGCACTTCGGGAATTTGGGGTTCGGTATTTTGGGAGTCCTGACGACAAGGATCCGAGACATAGTGGAGTGAAAATCCCAAATTCATGAAACGTGACAGGACTTTGGTGTGGAATTTTGGGATTTCGGCACTTCAGGTGTCGGGAAGCAAAGGGGACAATGATTTTTGGAATTGGGAGTTCAAACTTCTGGTTCACGAAATCCCGAAGAGTAGAAGGAGAAAACTTCCGAAAAGGTTGCAGAAGAATAGCTTTGGGCTCCAATCGAGTTTCGTGGTTCTAGGAGTCAAGAGACAGAATTCCATGTCAACGCAATTCCCGGAATCATGAAGAGCAAAAAGAAAAAAGTAGGATCCCAAGAACCAGTCGGAGTATACGTGTGACGGAAGCCGAAAGAGGTGGTCGAGCTTCAGTGAAAGTCCCGAAAGACCATCAATCTCTCCCAAAAGGGGAAATTTCGGAAACCAAGAAATCATAAGGGAAGAGGAACGAGTGTTGGTCAATCAATCAAGTCCCAAAAAGCCTAAATAAGTGGTAACAAGAGGCATGTGTTCGGCGCATTGAAGGAGTCAACCCTCGTTGGCATTTCGGGTTTCGAAGGTTGAAGAGACAAGGGCTTGACAAAAGGATTCACGAGATCGTGAAATCCAAAATCCCAAAAAGGGAAAAAGCCCTGATCACATTTGTTGGTCGGTTATGGAGTTAACATCGGTGTTTGATCACGTAGGCATAAATTAGAAGGACCTGTGGAATACACTTGTTTGTGTGTGTGAAGTATTCCCTGTGGGGAAATCAAAGAGTCAATCAAACTCAGGGGAAGATTTAGAACGATCTTACGTGGATCTTGGCCCGAGGGTCGGGGGTTTGCGTCAATTTGTGGTATCAGAGCTGCAGAACAAGTTCTTTGCTTTCTGTAGCAGAGAGAAGGGAGGAAATTTTACAGCCATGCTGCCGAGAAGAAGAAACAGGAAAATACCTGATCTAGTAGAGGAAAGAGAAATGTCAAGAAGAAGAGACAGGTAAATACCTGATCCAGCAAGGGAAAGAGATATGTGTGAATTATGTGCCAGGCTTGATGCTATGGAGACAGCACAGAAGTGCACAGTTGACGCTGGAGATATCGGCGAGGCTGAAAGTGAATATGAAGCCAAAAATGAAGAAGTTACAGTCGAAGATGTTGCAGAAGAACGCCTATTTAGGGTTGTTAAAAGGATAGGTGCTAGAGAAAAAATGGGCATTCCAATGTACAAAGGAAACATGGATGTTGAAGAACTTCTAGACTGTATTAGGACTCTAAACAAATGCTTCGACTATGAGGATGTCGAGGAAGATAAGAAAGTCAAACATGTTGTTACCAGACTTAAAGGGCATGCAACACTATGGCGGGATGAACTGCAGGCTAACAGACACTGCAAAGGAAAGCATAAAATCAAAAGCTGGGATAGAATGGTTGCAAAGATGAAAGCCAAATTTATACCCAGGGATTATCAAATCACTCTATTTCGGAGGATGCAGAATTTGAGACAGAAGCTGATGACATTGAAAGAATAGACTGAAGAATTTTACAGGATAAACATCAAAGCAGGTCATCAGGAAAGCGATGATGAAAAAGTTTCCAGGTACATGAATGGTCTACGATATGACCTTCAAGATGAGATGAGCATGATGACCATTCAGACTGTGGAAGATGCTTATCATATGGCTCTGAAGGATAAAGAGAAGTTGATCCCAAAGCAAGGTCAAAGAGGTCGAGGTAGAAGTCAAGCCAGAGGAAAAACAATTGCCTGATACAAAACTCAGAGACTTAAAGAAGAGGGAAATAAAACTCAAACTCAACCTAAGAGGGGAGGAACCTCACAGGGAAGGCAGTATGCTGATAGAAATACTTTTCCTCGAGCCAGAGGAAGAGGAAGAGGTAGAGGAGGTGAAGTGAAATGCTTCGTCTGTGGAAAAATCAGACATAAATCCTATGAGTGTCCAGATAAGAAGAAAGATGGTGGTGAAACTCACATTGTCAAAGCTCAAGGGTGGAATGTAGAGGTAGAAGACACTAAGGGTGGAAGATCCTTAATGATGAGGAAATTTCTCTTGAAGCCAGAGAAGGAGGCAAAGAACTTAGCCCAAAGATGCAGTCTATTTCGGATTGCTTGCAAAACTAAAGACAGGGTATGCAAGGTCATAGTGGATAGCGGTAGCACAGACAATCTCGTATCTACAGAGATGGTAGAAAAACTGGAGCTGGAGACTGTTGTACATCCAAGCCCATACAGAGTTTTGTGGCTACAAAAAGGACATCAGGTAAATGTCACTAAAGAGTGTTTAGTTGAATTTAAAATAGGAGGATATAAAGATGAAATATTGTGTGATGTCATTCCAATGGATGTTTGTCATATATTGTTGGGTAGACCATGGCAATATGACAGAAACGTAGTTCATGATGGGAGAAAGAACACATACACCCTGGAGAAAAANTGCTGATAGAAATACTTTTCCTCGAGCCAGAGGAAGAGGAAGAGGTAGAGGAGGTGAAGTGAAATGCTTCGTCTGTGGAAAAATCAGACATAAATCCTATGAGTGTCCAGATAAGAAGAAAGATGGTGGTGAAACTCACATTGTCAAAGCTCAAGGGTGGAATGTAGAGGTAGAAGACACTAAGGGTGGAAGATCCTTAATGATGAGGAAATTTCTCTTGAAGCCAGAGAAGGAGGCAAAGAACTTAGCCCAAAGATGCAGTCTATTTCGGATTGCTTGCAAAACTAAAGACAGGGTATGCAAGGTCATAGTGGATAGCGGTAGCACAGACAATCTCGTATCTACAGAGATGGTAGAAAAACTGGAGCTGGAGACTGTTGTACATCCAAGCCCATACAGAGTTTTGTGGCTACAAAAAGGACATCAGGTAAATGTCACTAAAGAGTGTTTAGTTGAATTTAAAATAGGAGGATATAAAGATGAAATATTGTGTGATGTCATTCCAATGGATGTTTGTCATATATTGTTGGGTAGACCATGGCAATATGACAGAAACGTAGTTCATGATGGGAGAAAGAACACATACACCCTGGAGAAAAATGGTAGGACTCACATGTTGCTGCCAATTAAGGATAGAGAAGTGAAAATAGAGACGAGAAACACTGTACTTCTCATGAGTGGGAAGGAACTTCTTGATGATGTTAAGAAGAAGGAGGACACACAATTTATTGTGGTCAGGAAGCCCATAATTGTTTTGACCAGTACAAGGATAGATGATTTACCAGAACAAATACAGGAGTTGCTAGGAGAGTTATCTGACATAGTAGTGGACGAACTACCTTGCTCGTTTCCACCTATCAAGAGTATAAGTCATCATATCGATCTTATACCTGGAGTCAGTTTACCAAACAAATCAGCGTATAGATTGATGCTGCAGGAAAATGAAGAAGTTAAGAGACAGGTCTAGGACTTAATGGACAAAGGATTGATTCGAGAAAGCTTGAGTCCATGCGTTGTTCCGACAGTGCTAAGCCCAAAGAAAGATGGAGGCTGGAGAATGTGTACAGACTCAAGGGTGATCAATAAGATTACCATTAGATATAGATTTACATTGCCAAGGATGGATGACTTGATGGATTGCTTGAGTGGAGCAAGATTTTTTTCAAAGATTGATTTGAAAAGCGGATATCGTCAAATTCAGATGAGAGAAGGTGATGAATGGAAGACAGCATTCAAGATGAATGAGGGATGTTATGAATGGCTTGTCATGTCATTTGGATTAATGAGTGCGCCTAGTACTTTCATGAGGTTGATGAATGAAGTCCTAAATGATTTCATAGGGAAATTCGTCATTGTATATCTTGAGGATATATTAATTTTCAGAAAAACAGAAGCAAGACACTTAAAGCATTTAGTTACAGTAATGAGAAGATTACAGCAAGAGAAATCGCTGATCAATATGAAGAAATCGTCATTTATGAGGACATAACTCATTTATTTGGGTTTTGTTATCTCTACAAATAAGATGAAAATGGATCCGGAAAAGATAAAGGCAATTAAGAATTGGCCATCGCCGAAGAGTATATTTGAAGTATGAAGCTTCCATTGTTTGGCTAGCTTCTACAGGAAATTCATCCGAAACTTCAGTGGAATTAGCACACCGATGATGGATATGGTGAAGAAAAGACATAAACCTTCTCACTGGACAGAGGAAGCAGAGAAGAGTTTCAATCTGCTAAAGAAGAAGATCATTGAGCAACCAATACTGGTTTTTCCAGATTTTAGCAAGACATTCCAGGTCAGGTGTGATGTGAGTGGGTTTGCAATTGGAGCGGTCTTGAGCCAAGATGACAGGTCGGTCGCATATTTCAATGAAAAACTAAATGAGGTGAAGATTAAGTACTCCACATATGACAAGGAATTCTATGCAGTCATACTAGCATTGAAGAAATGGAGACACTATTTGGTTCCCAAGGAGTTTGTTTTGTACAGTGATAATCACGCTTTGCAATTTGTGACTCAACAGGAGAAGTTGAACCAAAAGCATGCTAAATGGGGTGAATACATGCAAAATTTTACTTTTGTGATTTAGCATATTTCTGGAACTGCTAACAAATTTGTTGATGCTTTCAGCAGGAAATATTTGCTTATGCAGGAATTCAGAGTCAAGACTTTAGGTTTTGATAACCTCAAAGAAATCTACAGGGATGACCTAGATTTTAAGGAGGCATATGAGGCATCTGAGAATCCAATTCTCAGGGACAGAAGCCAATGGACTGAATACATGATCCAGAATGGATTATTGTTCAGGGGAAATTAGCTATGTATTCCAAAATGCTCCATGAGGGAGAATTTGTGGAAAGAAAAACACAGTGGAGGATTGGTCGGACACTTCGGTTATGATAAGATGTTCTCAAAGTTGAATGGATTCTATTTTTGGCCAGGGATGAGGACAGATCTTAATAAATTTGTGGATAGATGCAGAATTTATCAGCACACAAAAGGAAAAAGACAGAACACAGGGTTATATCAACCATTACCCATATCAGAAAGGTCGTGGGACGTAGTGAGCTTGGATTTTATATTGGGACTGCCAAGAACACAAAGAGGATGTGATTCAATATTTATGGTATTCGACAGATTTTCAAAGATGGCACATTTCATACCATGCCAGAAAACCAGCGACGCAACTCATATTGTGAACCTATTTTTCAAGGAAGTTGTCAGACTTCACGGCTTGCCAAGGAGTATCATTTCTGATCGAGATACCAAGTTCGTAGGACATTTCTGGAGGACCTTATGGAAGAATTTGGGGACAAGTTTGTCTTTTAGCTCAGCATATCATCCTCAAATGGATGGACAAATAGAGGTCGTGAACAGGAGCTTGGGAGATTTGTTAAGAAGCTTAGTGACTGAACACCACAGTCAGTGGGATCACATTCTGCCACAGGTGGAATTCGCTTATAATGATTTGCTAAACAGAAGCACAGGGCAGAGTCCATTCCATATTGTATATGGAATGCAGTCAAGGGGAGTTTCTGAATTGAAAGATTTGGAACAAAATGAATTCAGGAGTGCTAGTGCAGAGGACTTTGCAGAAGGAATGAAGGAGCTTCTCAGCCAAATTAAGGAGAGATTGAAAAGTTCAAATCAAGAATACAAGAAAAGAGCAGATCAACACAGGCGAGAACTTCACTTTGAAGTTGGTGATCTGATTCTTGTACATCTAAGGAAGGAGAGGTTCCCAAGGGGAACGTATAACAAACTAAAGATCAAAAATATTGGATCATACAAGTTCATAAGGAAATTTGGGGAAAATTCATATGAGATTGAACAACCCGATGGGGTCGAAATCTCACCGAAATTCAATATCATGGATCTGTACCCTTACAGAGATGAAGAAGCGGGAGCAGAAGATGAGTAGAAAGAAATTCAATGGACAAAACAAATGCCTGTAGCTGAAAAGCCACAGATGGAAAGCATAATTGACAAAAGGGTTCACAAAAAGACCAAGAGAAAAGAGTATTTTGAATACTTGGTCAAATGGAAGGAACATCCAGTTGAAGATGCCAGTTGGGTGGATGAAGCATAAATTCATAGGCATGGACAGACCATGCAAGAAATCATGAACAAAAGTTCATGAAAAGTTTCAAGCAGGGGAGTATGATGCAGGAGCATCGTAAGCACCCAGCCAAGCAAGCAACATAAAAGGTGGTAGACAGCTCGAAAAGCACCAGCGCACATTTTTGAAATGTTTTGAAAATTTAATGAAGTGGATATTAATGTGATAGCTAGGGAAAGCGTACTTACATTTATATATTAGATATTGTAAACAGATCTTGAGCGCTACTCTCATCTATAGAATGTAAAGGAATTTATACGTAATTAATGAAAGTAGGTAGATTTGAATTCATAGATTAGACAGTTTAGAGAGTAGGAGGGAAAATGGATATAGACACCCTCACCCTTGTATCATGGTAACATTATGATCATTCAGAATTCATAAGTTGGAGAGCTGTAGCAGAGAGTTGTACAGAAGAGCCCATGTATAGAAGCACTTGAGTTAATATATGAAGGCTTTGACTCAATTTTCATGGTGTTATGATGCTTACTGTTTACATTTGTTGAATGGTATGTTTACAGTTGCTTTGTTTCTGTGTTATGCATTTGTTTACATGCTCTGTGTATGATTTCATGTTGAATATATGAAGTCTGAGAGAGGAGAAGGATGAGTTTCAATTGTTTCTCTTCCTTAGAATTCCTGCAAGGAGTGTAGCGAACGTCCACAAGGTGTGCGTTGACGAGGGTCTGAGTTTTATCTCAGAAAGCTTAGGAGAGATATCGTTGTTCTCATACCAGTAGAAGCACAGGAGAAGCACAGAGCCATGCAAGGTGTGCGCAGGCTAGTTGAAACCTTAGAAGTTATCAACTAAGGTGAAGGTGGAAGGACTGTTGTTGCAAAGAGCGCACAAAGTCGAGGACTCAAATAACCAAAGGTTATTTGAAATATTGACGCAAGGAGTGAAAGTAGGATCCCTTTTGGAGACTTAAGTTTACAAGTGAAATCTCGGGAGGGTTAGTACCTTTGAAGAGTTAAAAGGAAGACGGGGAGAGAAATCATTGCACAGAAGTTAAGTTCAGTGGAAGGATGCCAAGTCAATTTGGCCAGAGATTCTTGAGGAGTGAATCAAATGGTTAGAATTCTCTGTGGAGAACTCGCGAAGTCACGAGGACCGTAGGATCCAGTGAAGCTGCAAGGTGGTTAGGAGTTGGGTGAACCCATCCCTTTTGTTTCAAGAATCAACGTGGACCGTTTATTGTGGTCAGTTGAGCCATTAGATCATTTTTGAATTTCGGGTTTCATAAGGTTGAAGTGCAAACCAAAACCTTTAGCGATTTAGATTCGTGAACAACGAAAGGGATTATCGCGTGTGCAGCTGAATGAGTTAGTTTCAGTGCTTCAGGATTTTGGGGTTCGGTATTTCGGGAGTCCTGACGACAAGGAGCCGGGACATAGTGGAGTGAAAATACCAAAGTTGTGAAACGCGACAGGACTTTGGTGTGGAATTTCGGGATTTCGGCACTTCGGGTGTCGAGAAGCAGAGGGGGCAGTGATTTTTGGAATCGAGAGTTCAAACTTCCGGTTCACGAAATCCTGAAGAGAAGAAGGAGAAAACTCCTGAAAAGGTTGTGGAAGAATAGCTTTGGGCTCCAATCGGGTTTCGGGGTTCCGGGAGTCAAGAGACAGATTTGCATGTCAACGCAACTCCTCGGAATCATGAAGAGAAAAAAGCCGAAAGCAGGATCCCAAGCACCAGTCAGAGCATACGTGTGATGGAAGCCAAAAGAGGTGGTCGAGCTTCGACAAAAGTCCGGAAAGACCATCGATCTCGCCCAAAAGGGGAAATTTCAGAAATCGGGAAATCATAAGGGAAGAGGAACGAGTGTTGGTCGATCACTCAAGTCCCGAAAAAGCCTAAATAACTGGCAACAAAAGGCATGTGTTTGGCGCATTGAAGGAGTCAACCCTCGTTGATGTTTCGGGTTTTGGAGGTTGAAGAGACAAGGGCTCCACAACAGGATTCGCGAGATCACGAAATCCAAAATCCCGAAAGGGAAAAAGCCCCGATCACATCCGTTGGTCGGTTGTCAAGTTAACGTCGGTGTTTGATCACGTAGGCATAACTCAGAAGGACCTGTGGAATACACCTATTTGTGTGTGTGAAGTATTCCCTGTGGGTAAATCAAAGAGTCAATCAGACTCAAGGGAAGATTTAGAACGATCTTGTGTAGATCTTGGCCCAAGGGTCGGGGGTCTGCGTCAATTTGTGGTATCAGAGCTGCGGAACAAGTTCTTTTCTTTCTATAGCAGAGAGAAGGGAGGAAATTTTACAGCCATGCCGGCGAGAAGAAGAGACAGGAAAATACCTGATCCAATAGAGGAAAGAGAAATGTCGAGAAGAAGAGATAGGCAAATACCTAATCCAGCAAGGGAAAGAGAGATGCATGAATTACGTGCCAGGCTTGATGCTATGGAGATAGCACAGAGGCGCACAGTTGACGCTGGAGATATCAACAAGGATGAAAGTGAAGATGAAGCCAAAAATGAAGAAGTTGTAGTCGAAGATGCTGCAGAAGAACGCTTATTCAGGGCTGTTGCAAGGATAGGTGCTAGAGAAAAAATGGGCATTCCAATGTACGAAGGAAACTTGGATGTTGAAGAACTTCTAGATTGGATTAGGACTCTAGAAAAATACTTTGACTATGAGGATGTCGAGGAAGATAAGAAAGTCAAACAAGATGTTACTAAACTTAAAGGGCATGCAACCCTGTGGTGGGATGAACTACAGGCTGACAGACGCTGCAAAGGCAAGTAGAAAATCAAAAGCTAGGATGAATGGTTGCAAAGATGAAAGCCAAATTTGTACCCAGGGATTATCAAATCACTCTGTTTCGGAGGATGCAGAATTTGAGACAGAAGTTGTTGTCATTGAAATAATACACTGAAGAATTCTACAAGATAAACATCAGAGCAGGTCATTGGGAAAGCAATGATGAAAAATTTTCCAGGTACATGAATGGTCTACGATATGACCTTCAAGATGAGATGAGCTTGATGACCATTCACACTTTGGAAGATGATTATCAGATGGCTCTGAAGGCTTAAGAGAAGTTGAGCCCAAAGCAAGGTCAAAGAGGCCGAGGTAGAATTCAAGCCAGAGGCAAAACAATTGCTCAAGACAGAACTTAGAGACCTAAAGAAGAGGGAAAGAAACCTCAAACTCAACCTGAGAGGGGAGGAAGCTCACAGGGAAGGCAGTATGCTGATAGAAATACTTTTCCTCGAGCTAGAGGAAGAGGAAGAGGCAGAGGAAGTGAAGTGAAATGCTTCGTCTATGGAAAAATCGGACATAAATCCTATGAGTATCCAGATAAGAAGAAAGATGGTGGTGAAACTCACATTGCCGAAGCTCAAGGGCGGAATGTAGAGGCAGAAGACGCTAAGGGAGGAAGATCCTTAATGATGAGGAAAGTTCTCTTGAAGCCAGAGAAGGAGGCAAAGAACCCAGCCCAAAGAGACAGTCTATTTCAGAATTCTTGCAAAACTAAAGACAGGGTATGCAAGGTCATAGTGGACAGCTATAGTAAAGACAATCTCGTATATACAGAGATGGTAGAAAAACTAGAGCTGGAGACTGTTGTACATCCAAGCCCATACAAAGTTTCGTGGCTACAAAAAGGACATCAGGTAAATGTCACTAAAGAGTGTTTAGTTGAATTTAAAATAGGAGGATATAAAGATGAAATATTGTTTGATGTCATCCCATGGATGTTTGTCATCTATTGCTGGGTAGACCACGGCAATATGACAGAAACATAGTTCATGATGGGAGAAAGAACACATACACCCTAGAGAAAAATCGTAGGACTCACATGTTGTTGCGAATTAAGGATAAAGAAGTGAAAACAAAGACAAGCAACACTATACTTCTCATGAGTGGGAAGAAACTTCTTGATGAGGTTAAGAAGAAGGAGGACACACAATTTATTGTGGTCAGGAAGCCCAGAATTTTTTTGACCAGTACAAGGATAGATGATTTACCAGAAAAAATCCAGGAGTTGCTGGGAGATTTTGTTGATATAGTAGTGGATGAACTACCTTGTTCGTTGCCACCTATTAAGAGTATAGGTCATCATATCGATCTTATACCTGGAGCCAGTTTATTCAACAAAGCAGCATACAGATTGACACCGTAGGAAAATGAAGAAGTTAAGAGACAGGTCCAGGACTTAACGGACAAAGGATTGATTCGAGAAAGCTTTATTCCATGTGTTGTTCCGACAGTGCTAAGCCCAAAGAAAGATTGAGGTTGGAGAATGTGTACAGACTCAAGGGCGATCAATAAGATTACCATCATATATAGATTTCCATTGCTAAGGATGGATGACTTGATGGATTGCTTGAGTGGACCTCTTTTTCAAAGATTGATTTGAAAAGCGGATATCATCCAATTCGGATGAGAGAAGGTGATGAATGGAAGACAACATTCAAGATGAATGAGGGTTTGTATGAATGGCTTGTCATGTCATTTGGATTAATGAATGTGCCTAGTACTTTCATGAGGTTGATGAATGAAGTCCTGAAGGATTTCATAGGAAAATTCGTCATTGTATATCTTGACGATATATTAATTTTCAGCAAAACAGAAGCAGGACACTTGAAGCATTTAGTTACAGTAATGAGAAGGTTACATCAAGAGAAATTGCTGATCAATATGAAGAAATCATCATTTATGAGGACAAAACTCATTTTTTGGGGTTTTGTTATCTTTGCAAATGAGTTGAAAATGGATCCGGAAAAGATAAAGGCGATTAAAAATTGGCCATCGCCAAAGAGTATATTTGAAGTATGAATCTTCCATGGTTTGGCTAGCTTCTACAAGAAATTCATCCAGAACTTCAGTGGAATTAGCGCACCGATGATGGATACGGTGAAGAAAAGACATAAATCTTTTCACTAGATAGAGGAAGCAGAGAAGAGTTTCAATCTACTGAAGAAGAAGATCACTGAGAAACCAATTCTGGTTTTGCCATATTTTAGCAAGACATTCCAGGTTAGGTGTGACGCGAGTGGGTTTGCAATTGGAGCGGTCTTGAGCCAAGATGACAAGCCGGTCGCATATTTCAATGAAAAACTGAATGAAGCGAAGATTAAGTACTCCACATATGACAAGGAATTCTATGCAGTCATACAAGCATTGAAGAAATGGAGACACTATTTGGTTCCCAAAGAGTTTGTTTTGTACAGCGATAATCACGCTTTGCAATTTGTGACTCAAGAGGAGAAGTTGAACCAAAAGCATTCTAAATGGGGTGAATACATGCAAAATTTTACTTTTGTGATTAAGCATATTTCTGGAACTGCTAACAAAGTTGTTGATTCTTTGAGCAGGAAATGTTTGCTTATGCAGGAATTCAGAGTCAAGACTTTAGGTTTTGATAACCTCAAAGAAATGTACAGGGATGACCCAGATTTTAAGGAGGCATATGAGGCATCTGAGAATCCAATTCTCAGGGATAGAAGCCAATGGATTGAATACATGATCCAGGATGGATTATTGTTTAGGGGCAATCAGCTATGTATTCCAAAATGCTCCATGAGGGAGAATTTGCGGAAAGAAAAACACAGTGGAGGATTGGTCGGACACTTCGGTCATGATAAGACATTCTCAAAGTTGAATGGATCCTATTTTTGGCTAGGGATGAGGATAGATGTTAAGAAATTTGTGGATAGATGCAGAATTTGTCAGCACACGAAAGGAAAAAGGCAGAACACAGGGTTATATCAACCATTATCCATACAAGAAAGGTTGTGGGATGTAGTGAGCATGGATTTTATATTGGGACTGCCAAGAACACAAAGAGGATGTGATTCAATCTTTGTGGTAGTCAACATATTTTCAAAGATGGCACATTTCATACCATGCCAGAAAACCAACGACGCAACTCATATTGTGAACATGTTTTTCAAGGAAGTCGACAAACTTCACGGCTTGCCAAGGAGTATCGTTTCTGATCGAGATACCAAGTTCGTAGGACATTTCTGGAGAACCTTATGGAAGAAGTTGGGAACAAATTTTTCTTTTAGCTCAGCATATCATCCTCAAACAGATGGATAGACAGAGGTTGTAAACAATAGCTTGGGATATTTTTTAAGAATCTTAGTGACTGAACACCACAGTCAGTGGGATCACATTTTTCCATAGGAAGAATTTGCTTATAATGATTCGCTTAACAGAAGCACAAGGCAGAGTCCATTCCAGATTGTATATGGAATGCAGCCAAGGGGATTTTTTGAATTGAAAGATTTGGAACAAAATGAATTCAGGATTGCTAGTGCAGAGGACTTTGCAGAAGGAATGAAGGAGCTTCACAGCCGAATTAAGGAGAGATTGCAGAGTTCAAATCAAGAATACAAGTGGAGAGCAGATCAACAAAGGTGAGAACTTCACTTTCAAGTTGGTGATCTGATTCTTGCACATTTGAGGAATGAGAGGTTCCCAAGGGGAACGTATAACAAACTGAAGATGAAAAATATTGGATCGTGCAAGGTCGTAAGGAAATTTGGGGCAAATGCATATGAGATTGAACTACCCGATGGGGTCGGAATCTCACCGATATTCAATGTCACAGATTTGTACCCTTATAGAGCTGAAGAAGCAGGAGCAGAAGATGAGCAGAAAGAAATTCAATGGACAAAGCAAATGCCTCTAGTTGAAAATCCACAGATGGAAAGCATAATTGACAAAAGGGTTAGCAAAAAGATGAGGAGAAAAGAGTATTTTGAATACTTGGTCAAATGGAAGGGACATCCAATTGAAGATGCTAGTTGGGAGGATGAAGCATAAATTCATAGACATGGACAGACCATGCAAGAACTCATGAATAGGAGTTCATGAAAATTTTCAAGCGAGGGAGTATGATGCAAGAGCATCGTAAGCAGTTAGCCAAGCAAGCAATGTAAAAGGTGGAAGATAGCTGGAAAAGCACCAGTGCACATTTTTGAAATGTTTTGAAAAGTTAATGAAGCAGATATTAATGTCATAGCTGGGGAAAGTGTACTTACATTTATATCTTAGATATTGTAAACAGATCTTGAGCACTGCTCTCATTTGTAGAATATAAAGGCATTTATACGTAGTTAATGAAAGTAGATAGATTTGAATTCATAGATTAGACATTTTAGAGAGTAGGAGGGAAAACGGATATAGACACCCTCACCATTGTATCATTGTAACATTATGATCATTCAGAATTCATAAGTTGGAGAGCTATAGCAGAGAGTTGTAGAGAAGATCCCATGTACAGGAGCACTTGAGTTAATATATGAAGGCTTTGACTCAATTTTCATGGTGTTATAATGCTTACTATTTACATTTGTTGAATGGTATGTTTATAGTTGCTTTGTTTATCTGTTATGCATTTGTTTCAATGTTGTGTGTATGATTTCATGTTGAATATATGAAGTCTGAGAGAGGAGAAGGATGAGTTTCAATTGTTTCTCTTCCTGAGAATTCCTGCAAGCAGTGCAGCGAACGTCCACAAGGTGTGTGTTGATGAAGGCCTGAGTTTTATCTTAGAAAGCTCAGGAGAGATACCGTTGTTCTAATACCAGCAAAAGCGCAGGTGAAGAACAGAGTCGTGCAAGGTGTGCACAGGCTAGTTGAAGCCTTAGAAGTTATCAACTAAGGTGAAGGTGGAAGGACTGTTGTTGCAAAGAGCACACAGAGTCGAGGACTCAAATAACCAGAGGTTATTTGAAAGATTTCTGCAAGGAGTACGAGTAGGATCTCTCTTGGAGACTTAAGTTCACAAGTGAAAGCTCGGGAGGGTTAGTACCTTTGAAGAGTTCAAAGGAAGATGTGGAGCGAAATCATTGTGCAGAAGTTAAGTTCAGTGGAAGGACACCAAGTCAGTTTGGCTAGAGATTCTTGAGGAGTGAATCAGACGGTCAGAATTCTCCGTGGAGAACTCGTGAAGTCGCAAGGACCGTAGGATCCAGTGAAGCTGCAAGGTGGTTAGGAGTTGGGTGAACCCATCCCTTTGGTTTCAAGAATCAACATGAACCATTTATTGTGGTCAGTTGAGCCATTAGATCATTTCGAAATTTCGGGTTTCGTAAGGTTGAAGTGCAGACCAAAACCTTTGGTCATTCACATTCCTGAACTATGAAAGGGATTATCGCCTATGAAGCTGAACGAGTGAGTTTCGGCACTTCGTAAATTTGGGGTTCGGTATTTTGGGTGTCCTAACGACAAGGAGTCGGAACATAGTGGAGTGAAAATCCTGAAGTGACGAAACGCGATAGGACTTTGGCGTGGAATTTCAGGATTTTGACACTTCGGGTTTTGGGAAGCAGAGGGGGCAGCGATTTTTGGAATCGAGAGTTCAAACTTCTGGTTCACGAAATCCTAAAGAGCAAAAGGAGAAAACTCCCGAAAAGGTCACAGAAAAATATCTTTGGGCTCCAATCGGGTTTCGGGGTTCTGGGTGTCAAGAGACAGAGTTGCATGTCAACGCAACTCCCGGAATCACGAAGAGAGAAAAGTCGAAAGTAGGATCCCAAGCACCAGTTAGAGGATACATGTGATGGAAGCGTAAAGAGGTGGTCGAGCTTGGGCGAAAGTCCCGAAAGACCATCGATCTCACTCAAAAGGGGAAATTTCAGAAACTGGGAAATCATAAGGGAAGAAGAACGAGTGTTGGTCAATCATTCAAGTCCTGAAAATCCAAAATAAGTGGCAACAAGAGGCGTGTGTTCGGTGCATTGAAAGAGTCAACCCTCGTTGACATTTCGGGTTTCAGAGGTTGAAGAGACAAGGGCTCGACAACAAGATTCGCGAGATCGCGAAATCCGAAATCCCAAAAGGGAAAAATCTCCGATCACATTTGTTGGTCGGTTGTGGAGTTAATGCTTGTGTTTGATCATGTAGGAATAACTCAGAAGTACCTATGGAATACACCTATTTGTGTGTGTGAAGTATTTGTTGTGGGGAAATCAAAGAGTCAATCAGAGTCAGGGGAAGATTTAGAATGATCCTGTGCGGATCTTGGCCTGAGGGTCGGGGGTCTGCGTCAATTTGTGGTATCAGAGCTGCAGAACAAGTTCTTTTCTTACTATAGAAAAGAGAAGGGAGGAAAGTTTACAGCCATGCCACCGAGAAGAAGAGACAGAAAAATACTTGATCCAATAGAGGAAAGAGAAATGCTGAGAAGAAGAGACAGCCAAATACCTAATCCAACAAGGGAAAGAGAGATGCATGAATTACGTGCCAGGCTTGATGCTATGGAGACAGCACAGAGGCGCACCTTTGACGCTGGAGATATCAGTGAGGATGAAAGTGAAGATGAAGCCGAAAACGAAGAAGTTGCAGCTGAAGATGCTGCAGAAGAACGCCTATTCAGGGTTGTTGCAACGATAGGTGATAGAGTAAAAATGGACATTCCAGTGTATGAAGGAAACTTGGATGTTGAAGAACTTATAGACTGGATTAGGACTCTAGACAAATACTTGGACTATGAGGATGTCAAGGAAGATAAGAAAGCCAAACATGTTGTTACCAGACTTAAAGGGCATGCAGCACTGTGGTGGGAGGAATTGCAGGCTGACAGACGCTGTAAAGGCAAGCAGAAAATCAAAAGCTGGGATAGAATGGTTGCAAAGATGAAAGCCAAATTTATACCCAGGGATTATCAAATCACTCTGTTTTGGAGGATGCAGAATTTGAGACAAAAGCTTATGTCAGTGAAAGAATACACTAAAGAATTCTACAGGATAAACATCAGAGCAGGTCATCGGGAAAGCGATGATGAAAAAGTTTCCAGGTACATGAATGGTCCACGATATGACCTTAAAGATGAGATGAGCATGATGACCATTCGGACTATGGAAGATGCTTATCATATGGCTCTAAAGGATGAAGAGAAGTTGAGCTAAAAGCAAGGTCAAAGAGGCTGAGGTAGAATTCAAGCCAGAGGCAAAACAATTGCCTGAGACAAAAATCAGAGACCTAAAGAAGAGCAAAAGAAACCTCAAACTCAACCTCACAGGGGAGGAAGCTCACAGGGAAGGAAGTATGCTGAAAGAAATATTTTTCCTCGAGCTAGAGAAAGAGGAAGAGGCAGAGGAGGTGAAATGAAATGCTTCGTCTGTGGAAACATCAGACATAAATGCTATGAGTGTCCAGATAAGAAGAAAGATGGTGGTGAAACTCACATTGCTGAAGCTCAAGGGTGGAATGTAGAGGTAGAAGACGCTAAGTGCAAAAGAACCTTAATGATAAGGAAAGTTCTCTTGAAGCTAGAGAAGGAGGCAGAGAATCCAGCCGAAAGAAACAGTCTATTTCGGACTTCTTGCAAAACTAAAGACAGGGTATGCAAGGTCATAGTGGATAGCAGTAGCACTGACAATCTCGTATCTACAGAGATGGTAAATGTCACTAAAGAGTGTTTAGTTGAATTTAAAATAGGATGATATAAAGATGAAATATTATGTGATGTCATTCCCATGGATGTTTGTCATCTATTGTTGGGTAGACCATGGCAATATGACAGAAACGTAGTTCATGATGGGAAAAAGAACACATACACCCTGGAGAAAAATTGTAGGACTCACATGTTGCTGCCAATTAAGGGTAGAGAAGTGAAAATAGAGACGAGCAACATTGTACTTCTCATGAGTGGGAAGGAAATTCTTGATGAGGTTAAGAAGGAGGAACAAAATTTATTTTGGTCAGGAAGCCCAAAATTGTTTTGACCAGTACAAGGATAGATGATTTACCAGAAGAAAACCAGGGGTTGCTAGGAGAGTTTGCTGATATAGTAGTGGACGAACTACCTTGTTCGTTGCCACCTATCAGGACTATAAGTCACCATATCAATCTTATACTTGGAGCCAGTTTATCGAACAAAGTAGCATACAGATTGAAGCCGCGGGAAAATGAAGAAGCTAAGAGATAGGTCCAAGACTTAATGGACAAAAGATTGATTCGAGAAAGTTTGAGTCCATGCGTTGTTCCGACAGTCCTCAGCCCAAAGAAAGATGGAGGCTACAGAATGTGTACAGACTCAAGGGAGATCAATAAGATTACCATCAGATACAGATTTCCATTGCCAAGGATGGACGACTTGATGGATTACTTGAGTGGAGCAAGATTTTTTTCAAAGATTGATTTGAAAAGTGGATATTGTCAAATTCGGATGAGAGAAGGTGATGAATGGACGACAGCATTCAAGATGAATGAGGGGTTGTATGAATGGCTTGTCATGCCATTTGGCTTAACGAATGCGCCCAATACTTTCATGAGGTTGATGAACGAAGTCCTGAAGGATTTCATAGGTAAATTCGTCATTGTATATCTTGATGATATATTAATTTTCAGCAAAACAGAAGCAGAACACTTAAAGCATTTAGTTGCAGTAATGAGATTACAGCAATAGAAATTGCTAATAAATATGAAGAAATCGTCATTTATGAGGACAAAACTCATTTATTTGGGTTTTGTTATCTCTGCAAATGAGCTGAAAATGGATCTGGAAAAGATAAAGGTGATTAAGAATTGGTCATCACCAAAGAGTATATTTGAAGTACGAAGCTTCCATGGTTTGGCTAGCTTCTACAAAAAATTCATCCGAAACTTTAGTGGAATTGGCTCATCGATGATGGATACGGTGAAGAAAAGACATAAATCTTTTAACTAGACAGAGAAAGCAGAGAAGAGTTTCAATCTGCTGAAGAAGAAGATCACTAAGCAACCAATTCTGGTTTTGCCAGATTTTAGCAAGACATTCCAAGTCAAGTGTGACGCGAGTGGGTTTGCAATTAGAATGGTCTTGAGCCAAGATGACATGCCAGTTGCATATTTCATTGAAAAATTGAATGAAGTGAAGATTAAGTACTCCACATGTGACAAGGAATTATATGCAGTCATACAAGAATTGAAGAAATGGAGACACTATTTGGTTCCCAAGGAGTTTGTTTTGTACAATGATAATCATGCTTTGCAATTTGTGACTCAACAGGAGAAGTTGAACCAAAAGCATGCTAAATGGATTGAATACATGCAAAAAATTTTACTTTTGTGATTAAGCATATTTTTGGAAGTGCTAACAAAGTTGTTGATGCTTTGAGTAGGAAATGTTTGCTTGTGCAGGAATTCAGAGTCAAGACTTTAGGTTTTGATAACCTCAAAGAAATGTATAGGGATGACCCAGATTTTAAGGAGGTATATGAGGTATCTGAGAATCCATTTCTTGGGGACAGAAGCTAATGGATTGAATACATGATCCAGGATGGATTATTGTTTAGGGGCAATCAGCGATGTATTCCAAAATGCTTCATGAGGGACAATTTGCTGAAAGAAAAACACAGTGGAGGATTGGTCGGACACTTCGGTCATGACAAGACATTTTCAAAGTTGAATGGCTCCTATTTTTGGCCAGGGATGAGGACAGATGTTAAGAAATTTGTGGACAGATGCAGAATTTGTCAGCACGCGAAAGGAAAAAGACAGAACACAGAGTTATATCAACCATTACCCATACCAGAAAGGTCGTGGGACATAGTGAGCATGGATTTTATCTTGGGACTTCCAAGAACACAAAGAGGATGTGATTCAATCTTTGTGGTAGTCGAAAGATTTCCAGATATGGCACATTTCATACCATGCCAGAAAACCAGTGACGCAACTCATATTGCGAACCTGTTTTTCAAGGAAGTCGTCAGAC
>SNQJ01S0077237.1:10224-24859 GCA_010110895.2 Picea sitchensis | reverse complement strand
AATAGGGCACCATGACAATCCTCCGATACTTAAATTTGACAAGTTGTATAAGGTCTATGAGCATTTGTTTAGTTTGAAAAGGGGGGATTAAATGCACATGTTTGGGTGGTTCTTTTATTAAATGTGGCTTACTTGGCATGATACACGTGACTTGTGGACCCTTGGAGGGTGTACTGTACTTGTTTGTCTTTGCAGAACCTTGCCAAGTGTAGGCTATTCCATGGAGGAACTGTGCCATTTTGACCTTCATGGGGGTTTGAAAACCCCAAAGATGGACGCCATACCCGACAGGATGGGCAGAGGACCCCGGAGCCATTGCACACTTGAGATGATGGACGTTGCCTTTGGAGGCACTTGGACAACACTAGGTGATGACATCATAGTCTCTTGCACTTGGACGTTGGCCTTTGGAGTGAAGATTTTCGAGGTACTTTAGGTAGTTAATAACAGTTTCAAGGCTGCCTTGAGTACTGATTTCTTGCTCATTTATTATTGTTGTTGTAAGGTAAGATTAAGAAAAGTTTGTTGTCCCAAATTACTCTTTCAACAATTATTAAAACATGAAATACCCTCTAGATCTTTACTACTTAAATGTTGAGAATTTAAACATGCAAACCACACAAATTTTCCAGAATATTTTTGGTCAACATGGCCTTGGAAAAATCCCCAATGGTAAAACCAACGAAGAGAAATTTATTCAGGAGCGTTTAAGGAACTATTACAACAGAGAATTTGAGCTTAAATAACAACCAACTTATTTCAAGTTAGCAACCTGATATACCCTTGAAATTTGAGCCAACAACTTCCTAGAAAATCGTGCCCCTTTTTCCTCAACAACAGGGTTGTCCTTTCAGCATTAAGTAGACAACTCTCATGGGGATTAACGCCCAACACAACACAATGAATGCACTGCTCTTTCTTTGGAATCTGCGCCCTCCTTCTACATCAAGTGCGCCTCAACAAGTGTGCCCTTCCTTCCTTCTCCATGTGCCCTTTCTTCTCTTCTTCTCTTCACTCTCTCAAGTGAACAATTCACTCTCCTAGGGTCCACCATATACTAACTGAGAGTGTTCACAACAAAACAAATATCTGGTCAAGTGTTGACCAGATACATCAATGAACCATTCAACTGATGATATCTCGTGGCATCCACCAACTCAGACTCAGAAGCACCAAGCTTCCTCTAGTTGGTGACCATAGGTGTCAACATGGGTCTGCAATCCTCCATTTGAAATTTGCTCAGAATATCTGCTGCATACTTCCCTTGTCCTAGAAAGATGTGCCCATCCTCTTGCCAAACTTCCATCCCCAAGAAATAATGCATCAATCCTATGTCCTTCATCTCAAATTCTGAAGCAAGACCCCTCTTGCAACCAATTATGGGATCCTCCCCTCCAGTGATAAACAAATCATCAACATATAGGATGAGAATGATAGTATCCTCTCCACAAACAATGTAATAGAGATTCAGATCCGCCTCACTCTTCTCAAAGCTCATTTGCTGCAAGTAAGAGTCAATCTTGGAATACCAAGCTCGTAGAGCTTGCTTTAGACCATACAATGTCTTTTTCAAAAGGCACACGTGGGACTCTCTCCCAAACACCTCGAACACCTGTGGCTGCTCAATGTATACCTCCTCCTCTGTAAGACCATTCAAAAATGTTGTCTTCACATCCATCTGATGGATCTTCCAACCCATCTCTGCTACAATGGCCATGATACTGTTGATGGAAGTATATCTCGCAACTGGTGCAAATGTCTCATCATAGTCAATCCCCTCAACCTGAGAGAATCGTCTTGCCACAAATCGAGCCTTGTGTTTCTCAATGCTGTCATCTGCATCATACTTAATCTTGTACAACCACTTGGAAGTCACCACTGACTTACCCTTTGGTCTAGGCACCACCTCCCACACATCATTCCGCATAATGGAATCATACCCCTCTTGCATGGCATATCTCCAGACTTGCTTCTCCGCTGCCTTCTCAAAAGTAGTAGGCTCAGAATTTCTGATGATAGTAACCATGGCCAAGTAGGTAGTAAACCTCTTCGGTGTTCTGTTCTCTCTCATAAACTTCTTGGGCTCACCAACATACTCCTTGGCTTCCTTCATGATCTCCTGAAACCATCTCGGTTTCTTCTTCCTTGAAGTAACCTCTTGTGGAGCAAAACCCTTATGCCCCCCAGTCTCATCCATAGATCTCACTATAGAAGTTTGAGATACTGGAGCACGTTCACCTGTGGTCTGAGTACCAGACACCTGTGATCCTGTAGCTGTACTGGGTGGACCAACGACCCTCAATTCGGTGTACTAGACACCTGTGGCTGTGTACCCTGTGATGCATCATCCTACATCTATGGGAACTCCTCAACTTTGTCTCTCAACTCACAAGATCTCCGGAAGTCTCTATTCTCCTCGAACCTACCATCCCTCCTAACAACAACAATCCTCAGTGCTGGTATGTAGATTCGATAGGCTTTTGAGACCTCGTTGTATCCAACTAGGATGCCCTTCTCTGCTGTAGGATCCAACTTTGTCCTCTTCTCAGAAGGGACATGAGAGTAAGTCAGACACCCAAATATGCAAAGGTGTCCAACATCTTGCCTCCATCTAGTGAAGGCCTCCTTAGGAGTCTTGCTCCCTAGAGTTCTATGTGGACTCCTGTTCTGTAGATACACTACAGTATTACAAGCCTTAGTCCATAAGAAAAATGGTAACCACTGATCATACAACATAGATCTCGTTGCACTGACAATAGCCCTGTTCTTCCTCTCAACAACCCCATTTTGCTAGGGGTTGTAAGGAACGATCAACTGTCTCATGATACCCTCTTGGATGCAACAATATCTAAACTCTGTGGAGGTATACTCACCCCCATTGTCCGACCTCAAGACCTTGATCTTCCTCCTTGTATGGTTCTTCACAAGAGCCTTAAACTCTTGGAACCTCTTGAAGACCTCACTCTTGGTCTTCAAGAAATAGATCTAGGACTTCTTAGAGTGGTCATTAATGAATATCACATAGTACTCACATCTACCCAAGGAAACTGATGACATGGGCCCGCACACATCAGATTGTACCAAATCAAGTATCCTAGCTGATCTATTGTCACCGCTGAAAATGACAATCTTGGTGTACTTCCCAAGAACACACCCTCTGCAAACCTTCTAATGCTCAGTGTTGAACTATGGCAACCTTGTCACAATCTCCCTCAACACCCTCAAAGCTCCATGATGCAAGTGAGCCATCCTCCTATGCCATAACTCACACAATTGATTGCTGCTGCTACTACTAGTCAAAGAATGTAATGGATGAATGATGAGTCTGTACAGTTTCCCCTCACGAGTCCCAATCACTCTGGTTGATGTGATACTGGACCCCTTATGGTGAATGAGGACTTGTCCATCTCGAAAAGACACCTAAAATCCCCCATCCTCAATGGTGGAAACTGATATCAGGTTCTTCTTCAGTCTAGGGACATGCAAGACGTCCTTGAACACTATGGGTGGCCTCAACTTCCTCTGAAAGGAAACTGTGCTGCTATCCCTGTGAGATTAGTAAAGTTCTCTCTAACACCATACATATGACTGGATGCTCCACTGTCTATGTACCATATATTGGACAGTGTCTCAACTGTAGACCAACTGACAAGAAAGGAAAACTCTTGCTCAAACTGAGAGGTGAACTCATCCACCTCAACCGATGCTGCTGTACCACCTTGCTTCTTCTTCCTGTTGGGACACTGTCCAGCATAGTGCCCCATCTTCTGACAAGAAAAACATTTAACTTTGCTCATATCCCTCTTCTGCTCACCTTCATTCTGCTGCTGCTTGGCCCCACTCTTGGGACCCTTCTTGGTCTTCTTCTTGCCCTTTGCAGAAAGACCAAGCTCCTTACCATCATCCCCACCACGCTGCTGACTAGTAGATCCTGAGCCAATCCTGAGGTCCTCCTGAACAAAGTCATCCCATAGCCTCTCCCAACTAGGAATATGCTCTCTGGCTACAATGCCTCGTACATAGGACTCCCATGGTTTGGAGAAGCCATTTAAGACTGTCCTCACCAACTCTACTGGATCCACTACCTCTCCCACAACTGCCAACTCATCATGTATCTGTGAAAACCTTGTGAGGAATGAAGCGACCAAATTAGTCTTAGTCATCTTAGTGCCCATCAATTTCTCTTGGAGCACCATATTTTGGTTTTTGTTTGGGTTCTGGTAAATACCACACTCGGACTGCGACATCTGAAATGCAAGTCCTTACTAGACACATGAGGAATTATATGGTCTTTGACTGCATCTAGAATAGTCCTCTTGGCCTTGACGTTTCTCTTCCTAAACTCTGCCAAGAGCATTCCATCTGTGGGAGAAACCGCATGACTCTCCACAATATTCCATAGCTCACCCTCCTCCAAAATCAAAACTATCCTAGCCTTCCATGGAGACCAATTTCCGGCTCCTGCTAGCCTATCTTCCACCCTCAACCCTCCAACTAACATGGCTACCAACTAATGGTTAAATGACCAAATAAATCTTCTGTCCAGGTGAGTTAAAATTCAATCCATTGTTTGCAACTTATTCTAGCTCTCTTGTGCCCTTAGGCTTTGATACCATGAAGATTTTCGAGGTACTTTAGGCAGTTAATAACAAGTCTGTTTTAAAACTGTTTCAAGGCTGCCTTGAGTACTGATTTTATGCTCATTTAATGCTGTTGTTGTAAGGTAAGATTGAGAAAAGTTTGCTGTCCCAAATTACTCTTTCAACAGTTATTAAAACATGAAATACCCTCCAGATCTTTACCACTTAAATGTTGAGAATTTAAACATGCAAACCAAAGAATTTTTCCACAATATTTTTGGTCAACATGACCCTGGAAAAACCCCCAAGGGAAAAACCAGTGAAGAGAAATTTATTCAGGAGCTTTTAAGGAATTATTACAGTTCTCATGGGGTTTAGCAGACAGTTCTCACAACAAAATGAATGCACTACCCTTTCCTTGGAATCCACATCCTCCTTCTATAACAAGTGTGCCTCAACAAGTGTGCCCTTCCTTCCTTCTGCTTCACCCTTTCTTCTTCTCTTCTCCTCACTCTCTCAAGTGAACAATTAGCCCCCCTCTTCCTCTTCTTTTGCTTTAAGTCTTCTCATATGCTTGACCTAGGGATCAAAGGATAAGATTGGATCTTAGCTTTCCAAGATCAAGGGTGGAGATTAAATCTCCCCCTTCACTTAAGTTCCCTAAGTCACTTTAGCATTTAATGAGGTCATAAAGTCACTTTGACTTTATAACATAAAGTTAAGTAACGAAGGGATACTTTTCCCCCTTTAGTGTTAGGCACATCAATAACACTAGGGGACCACTTCCCAAGGTACCAAAAATTAACATGGAGGCCCAATACGTCACCTTCCAAGCCTTGATGTCATGTGGAGGCTAGGGTTTTAATGGGCTTGATGGTTCCGGAAGAGAGATGATGTTGTTTGAAGAAGGAAGATGCATGACATGACACTCCAGAGCATGAGAGATGGACACATGGCATTTGGAAGGCGCCCAACGATTTGCATCTAGAGGCTCAACGTCTCACTTTTGAGGCCTAGTGTCACCCTTTTAGGGCATGATGTCACCCTTCTAAGGGATTTACTTTATGTAATTTTAATTTTTGTAAGTTGTATAGGCAAATAAAGGGGGTCGACCTTCTTTTAATTTGTGGTTGACATTTATGTGGACAAATTGGTTTTAGATGACCTCATATAAATAGAGGTCATCTCACTTTCATTTGAGATAAGTCACTTGAGAATTACATAATCTCGTGGCTGAAATTTTAGCCCTACTTTGGCAATTCACTCTTTCTTGTCTCTTGTGCAATTGGATGCTTCACTTGTCTATTGGTTGATGGAAGGATACCGACTTCTCTTGATGCTTGTTTCTTGGCAATTGTGGTGGAATATCTTGATAATTAAGGGTTTTTCATGCTATCTTTTGGATTAGGTAAGAAATTTCTGCAATTGTATGTTTTTCTTCCCGATTTCAAGGTTATTTTGTCAAACCCTTGGAGGAGTATAAGGACATACACCCTCCATGAAGGATATATCTTTTGTTGTCATTGGAAAGACTATTGCAAAGGTTGCTACAAGGAGTAAAAGAGCTTACACCCTTGTAGATTTACCTTGCTAACTTTTGTTTAGGAGTAAAAGGGCTTACACCCCTGTTAGTACAAAATTTTACTCTCCAATTCTGAGCTGATATATGTGTTAAGACAACGATAAAAACTTAGCTAATTAAAGGAGTAGGGCCCCAGTTGTCACTGCCCAAACCCCTCTCCGTTTGGGCTAATGCTTGCTAGGCTTTGGGGGCTGTTCCTAGGCACATTGAAGTGACTTGCTGTTGTCTTTAGGTCTGATTTATGCATGTAAAACCTGCAAAACAACAAGCTGTTCGCCTTGGACAGCGTGTAAAAGTAGTCCAAAACGATGAGGAAAAACAATCTTCGGCACTGGGAGAGAACCTGCAAGGTTAGCACAATGATAATAGACTGGAAAGAAGAAGAAAAATATTCAAAAAGATCAAAATTAACCATAATGAACAGTTCAGAAAATGACATATCAAATCACAAATTTACCATAATACCACCAAGAACGTGGTTTGGAGACAAACACACACTTCTTTATTGATGAAGCTTACAAGAAAACTGTTTGCGCCACACTTGGAAAGCCTACAACCGGTACAATGACTACTTTGCTCAAAGAGGAGCCACTAGACTAGAGAACAAGAGAGAAGAGAATGAGAGACACTATGCTGCTACTGCAATGATGCGGCCAATAACCAATGAAGACCATCCAATATATAGGAGAGGAGTGTGAATAAAATAGGTGTTAATGCGCATGAGGAAATAAGTGTGAGTGAGAATTTTAGGAATTAATGCGAATGAAGGAATGGAAAGAGAGTTGACTCATGTGAAGAATATGAGAGTTAACACATGGGGGAATAAATTGGGAATTAAACGCATGTTTAAATGCTAAATTTGGCCAAGAAATGAGTGAGTTTTAGCCAAGGGAAAATTCACCTTATATTTTAGGGATTTTTCTAAATTTTAGGAAATTGCGGTTTAAACTCAACTGAAGGCGAATTTTATGAAGTGGATGCATGGCAAGTGGAGAGGTGATTATATTGAGGAATATACGGCTAAATTTAGGCCTAGTTATGCGACTCCCTTATCTCAATTAATTAATTTATTATATGCTCAAGTCTTGGGAAAATGCGCCCTTTGCTATGTGGATGCCACATCACTCTGTAGATGTGGCGCATGTCAACCTGTGAGGGTGCCACTTGGCACTGCATGGATGATGACCGTACTTGCTAAATATAGAATTTTCTGAAAATAGAATTCAAGTCCTAAATTTTAGGAAATTGTCCACATCACCCACGATGACTGAGAGAACACTGCCACATGTCACTCTCTGAAAATAGACACTACTAAAAATAGAAATTCGTTCGAATGCCCTTGACTTTATAATCATTGATCTTGTCTTTTCGCAAGGGATCTGAATATGCGATCAAAACTGACATGTGAGCCCTGGTGCTCAACCTGCTAATAATAGTAAACTGTGTCACATCATCTCGAAAAATATGCAAAAGACTCTGGATGTCTCAATGACCAATACTGCATGCTCAAAATTTGAATTCGTGGCCTGGAGAAAAACCTGCTAGAAATAGAAAGTTCTTGCACGTCGCTCGAAAAAGTGTCATTGGGCCTAGTCCCTAGAATCGTGCAAGGACTCATACTGTATGCTCAGAACTACCCCAAACTATCAAGAGACCCACTCAAACCGTGTCTCCTAAAAACAACACCTGCTGTATGTATACATCTCTCTCAAAATGTATGGAAACCAAGTCAACTCTAATTCTGAACCAAACAACCATGTACCGATCATATACCTGTCTCACATGGAAACCAACCTCCCACTCAACATAAGTGATAAACTTTGGGAAAATCTCAGTATGCTGTCCAAAATACTGCATGCAAGCTCTTAACCCTCAATATTTTCAAGGGTGAAAATCTAGGGGTTAACAACCCTTAGGTAATAAACCCTAGCTCATAAACAAGAGACCCTATAACCCAATAGATAAGACACCAATCTTTTTGCATTGAAGATTGAATATTATGCATTGGTAAATGTGTTTTCAAGGAGATTGAATTGTTCAAGCTTGGAATTTAATTTTACATGTTTTAAGCTTTATTGTGCCCGAAGGGCGTCTTGATTAGCCAAGTAATCTAACTGCTATAATAAACATTTAGTTACAGCCAATAGGGTGACATCAAAATTACTCTCTTTCACTCTCTTACTCATTTTTCTACCACTGCGATTCACTTGTAGGCCTTGCTAATTGTTATATTGATCATAGGCTATTGTTTAGGTGGTTTACTTGTCGATTTTAGTGGCTAGAACATGCTGCTGTAGCAAAACTTTGCTACAGCCATAAGGCCGTTACAAAATCTTGCTGATAACACTTAATAACAACCCACTTTTGCTATCAAAGTCTTGGTTTAATTGTTGGGAAATTATCTAGTTGTTGCAAGCTTTATTTTCCAACATCATACACTTGATTTCGATGGTTTAGTTTGCAGCTGTCATAACTTATTTACTGCATATATATATCTCCATACTGCTGCATTTTTGGGACAGCAAGGTTTCTTGCTGATTCCCCATTGGTTTTGAGGCTTTAAACATCATATATTGTCTTGTTTCGGGCAGGTCTAACATTGTTTTGTAGGTACATAACATTGGTAACCTTTCATCAACTAATAAGACCTTTCCTCAAGCCTCATTTCTACCTTCGACCTTGACATACAGGGGCACTCTTCAATCATTTTCCATTTTCCATCTCAATCCCCCTAAGACGACCGAGAAGCCTCCCTTGTGTTGGACTTGTTCTCCACTAAAACGAGGGGGACATCTATTGAGGTGACTGTGATAGTTTTTCCTAGTTGTGTCAGACTCTAACAATAATTCTAAGAACAACAAACTCACTTGCTCTGGTTATTTTTCTCCACAAAAATATCGATTTACAAGCCTAACAACATGGTTCTTCATGCATTTACAACTCCAACAAGCTTCCCTCAAAACCCACTATGGTTGATTTCAAGCTCTAGCACTCAACACTATCTTCTTGTCCCAAAAACCGCTTGTAAAAATTGTCTATAATTCCCATTCAAATTTCCTTTTGTTAAATGTGGCAGCATTGACAGTCATTCTCCAATGGGAGGCTATATGGGCCACCCTGAGGCTAGCTAGGGAGATTTGGAGAATCAACCAGTCTTGTGAGGTATCGACAAAAGCCAGGGGAAACGTACAACCTCTGTGAGTCAAACCAAAAGTCAGGACGAACGAGATGCTATGTAAGTTTAATGCAAAAGTTAGGGGGAACGTACAACCTCTGTGAGCATAGACAATCTAGTGCAAAAGTCAGGGGGAACGTACAGCCTTTGTGAGCACAAACAATCTAGTGCAAAAGTCAGGGGGAACGTAGAACCTCTGTGAGCCTAGTCAAGCCTTGTGAGCCATGAGCAAAAGTCAAGGCATCTAGCAAAAGTTATGTTGAATGTAAAATTCCTACGAGTTAGAAACAAATGATATTCCTAATATTGCAAATGATATAAATGTATTGATCTAGTGCGTTGGCACGTGTAACATTATCCACCATGAAGAGAAATTCAAATTTCCTTATAAAGAGTTCAGTTGTAGAAGTCAAAGTTGCATGTCTAATTCAAAGACATAGTCGTCAAGTTGTCGTATGTTGCATGTATGCATGTTGCATGCATGACATGCACTGCATGCATGTCTAGTTGCATGTTGCATGTATGACATGTGCATGCTAAGTTAGTACGCATGCATGCCAAGTCAAGGGTTAATTGAAGTCTCAAGTCTAGTTCTATTTTCGAACTAAAGTGTGAAGCTGAGTTATATTAAAGCATGCAAAAAGTTCCTCATTCGAGCCATCTACTTCTCCTCTTCACTCCTTTATAAACAGAGGTCGACCTCTCTCTTCAACACAATGGTTATGCAGGGTAAGGGTGAATGTAGAGACAGCTTATAGAGGCACATATCAGCATACATCGGCAACATATAAAGGCGCATAACAATGCTGTCATAACAACATATAGAGGCAGCATAAAAGGTGCATAACAACATATAGAGGCAACATAAAAGGCGCATAACAGTGCTGTCATAACAGCATATAGAGGCAGCATAAAAGGGACATAACAGTGCTGTAATAACATATAGAGGCAGCATAAAAGGCACATAACAATGCTGTAATAACAATATATAGAGGCAGCATAAAAGGCGCATAACAGTGCTGTAGAGGCAGCATATTAGAGGTGCGCCTCAGTGCTTTAGAGACGACATATCAGAGGCGCATATCAGTCAATTAGAGGCAGCTTCAACAACCCATATCAGAGCTGATATATCTGAGTCTTTGAAAGCAACTCGGATATGTCTATATCAGCAAGGTCTCCTAGTTCTATGTCAGGTCAGAGTCAACTTGGCAAGCTCTTTAAGAGCAAAATTTTCATGGTGGATGTTTGTAAGTGATCTTACATTCTTAATGAAATAAAGGAATATTGTTTGCTGGGTTTTTTCTCCCTGTACAGGGTTTCCCCAGGGTATATGTGTTGTTGATGTGAATGCTTACGTATCTACATGATTATTTCTATTCAGTTATGATTCTATATTGTTGAAATGTATTAAGCTGGAATCAAGTGTTAAAGAATTCAAAGAAATAATCCGCTTCAGAAATCAAGCTCAAAATTTAACACCTTTTACCAATGCATGATGATTTTCACATTCCCCAATGTTGATTGTACTCAACTCCATGCTCTCAATAACTATGTGATGTGACTTTTCCCTCCAACCTCCTTACATGTGTTGAATGATTGGGGCTTTGATACACCCAAAGGGAAACTATAAGGTTGATACAAAATAATAATTTTAGAAAGGTGGCTTGTGATTAATACACATGAATAATTCCCCTCTAGGACCCCCCCTCTCTTGTGGAAACTTANTTTTTCTCCCTGTACAGGGTTTCCCCAGGGTATATGTGTTGTTGATGTGAATGCTTACGTATCTACATGATTATTTCTATTCAGTTATGATTCTATATTGTTGAAATGTATTAAGCTGGAATCAAGTGTTAAAGAATTCAAAGAAATAATCCGCTTCAGAAATCAAGCTCAAAATTTAACACCTTTTACCAATGCATGATGATTTTCACATTCCCCAATGTTGATTGTACTCAACTCCATGCTCTCAATAACTATGTGATGTGACTTTTCCCTCCAACCTCCTTACATGTGTTGAATGATTGGGGCTTTGATACACCCAAAGGGAAACTATAAGGTTGATACAAAATAATAATTTTAGAAAGGTGGCTTGTGATTAATACACATGAATAATTCCCCTCTAGGACCCCCCCTCTCTTGTGGAAACTTAGCCCCCATGACTCCATCGGTTTCTGTTTGCAGTCAGCAATACACTTATTTTATTATTTCAATAACAATGTTTACATATTACCTCGTTGAGCTTGCGACCATACATCATATTTACATTATACATCGCTAAAACAAGGATTAAAAACGAGAATGTTAGAATTGCATCTAGATATATATCATTAGGTGATTGATCATACATGTCATCTTTCAAATAGTTTAATGACTCATTTAACTTGTACCCCCTTTCTGAATGGATTAAGCCAAGGACACTATTCACCTCTATTACATGTGAAACTCCTCAGACAAGAAGTAGTTCCTAGGACACTAAGCAAGGGTATGTGACTAGGCGTGTAACTTCATGAGTTAACTTGCATAGCCAAGTATGGTTGATTAAAGATATTCATCCACATGAGCACCTTTGAAGATGAGGGTGCACTTTTTGAATTGAGTTACCATTTCCTCAACATTGTTTCTTACTATCTCTTTTCTTGCCTTTTTCTTTTTTTGATTTGTCCCTTTTCTTTTTAGATATGCTTTTTTAAGCATCGGACTTAGGGCATTGGCCTCATAGTGAGGTGGCATAGTTGAAGCTTTTTTTTAAAATTTGGTTGTTAAGTTTTTTGTTTTGACTGCATCAACCTCTAGTTTATAGCTCTTAACATGAGCTTTTGTTCATGGGACTATGAAACATGAACCTTGCTATGACATATGACAAGCCAACCATGAGTGGGACAACGAATGTATATGGAAGTGTTAAGTATGATTTGGGATATGACTCGCTACACCTTCCTAGGCCTCTATTCGAACAACTCAAGCTAAGAGAGACAAGACTTATCTCTTGGGGAATGTGAACCCCCCAAGTACAACCCATTAGGAGACACAAGTTTAGAGTGTTACGAGCCATTATCAAATTACACTAATGATCATCACGCTCACGATAAATATAAAGAGAAATTTAATCAAATTTGAGAAAAACATAAGATACAACAATGCATTGTCCAATGTCCATCAAAAATATAATCATGAGTTTAACATAGCAAATGTAGAGAGCATCCTTGGCCAAATGTCCATGGAAAACCATAGATCTTATATATGGAACGACTAATTGTGATGAAAATCACAATTGAAAAAATCATCTAGTTATCCCTACATGTAGGGGATAGGATGATACAAAATCACATCAAATGATCAAAATAAATGTATCTCATGAGATGAATCATCATGAGGCATCTAGATACTAAATAGTACATAATAAAATGAAAATGATTGATCATCATCCTAGGAATCCAAATCATCGTCGATTCCCTCTAACCCTTTTACGGGTAAAGGGCACTACTCTTCCTCTGGAAGTAGTAGGTGGTTGTGGAGGCACTCGGGATGAGCTTGGAGTGGAAGCTCCAGTTGCTCTAGATGCTCCAACTGAGGTGGAAGGTGATGGGGACGAGATCCCAACGGACCCAAGTCCAACTGCAGGTTTGACTCTCTGTGAAGGTGGTGGCAGCATTGGCTGCACCGAAAGATCAATGTCCTCCTTAGTCTCTGTATCCACTGGAAGTGGAAGATCCTCCTCCTCCTCCTCCTCCCCCTCCTACGTTGTTGCCTCCTCCCCCTCCTACGTTGTTGCCTCCTCCCCCAAATCATCTGCATGCACCTCCTCCTCCAACCACTCAGGTGCCACCTCCATCTCAGGCTCATCAATCTCCACCCTCCACTGACTAGTGGTGTCAATGTCATCCAATGAAATGGCCTCTCTGTAAGGTGCTTTTTCAAGTTGCTTCACCCACAACCTTAGATTGTAGTAGATATATACCAAGTCATTAAGGTGTTGGGTACCTAACCTGTATAAACATTGAGGGCCATAGTTATTGATGGTAAATTGTAGTAAATTAAAATTTAAAATTAAAAAAAATAATAAACAATTTAAATTTTGATTGTTGCATTTTTGAACATTTCTAGCCTGTTGCGCTTCTTGTGGTGTATCTTTTTAAAGACACTCCAATTGCGCTCACACCCTGAAGAACTACAAGTTTGACTAAGCACTCCAACGACAAGTTTCTGCAACTCTAAGAGCTTTCCACCATAGTGTTTCCACCAGACATCTACAATGAATAAAATGAAAGGAAGACAACAAATTATATTTCCATCAAGTAATAAATGTCAAATATAATATATAGAAAGGAATAAACAAAATTTGAAATTGAAGCTTACCTGACATCCTTGTGGTCTTGGACAATCATATAATAGCCCAAAATCCTAGATGCCATCCTATATATCTCATTCTGTTTAGAAATCTTTAAGCGTTCAATTGGAATCAACACCATCCTTTGAACACACTGAAGAAAACCATCAATGACCTCACCATCCAAATTAAATCCAGAAGCATAAGCGAATGCCGGATTGAGGTAGAGCCATGCTGCATGAATGGGACGATGGAGTGTTATTCCATCTCTCATCAATCACACCCCATATCTTGTTGATGATTGCAGCTTTGTGAGACATTCTTCAGGTCTTCTCCCCAGAGCAGTGGGCTGGGTCGACCTGTGCCTTCTCCCTATCTTCTTCCCGATGGACTGAGCTGGGTTTGTTAGAATATAGAAGATTGTGTGCTCGTTTTACCATTGACAATACCCTTGTCACCCAACCATAGGCCGAAGCCACCCTTCGAGCACCTTAACCTTGACTGAGAATTACTTCGGAAGCAAACCCTAGGCTAGGTAGCCGAACAAGGTGTAGTGCATCTTCCTCCAAGGATAGCGCACCAACAATAGCTGATCAGATAGTCCAAACCCTAGCCAAGAGATAGTCCAAGCCAACACTAAAAACTGGTTGCTGCAGTAGTTGCACCTGTAGCTTTCCTCCACACGTGTGCACCAAACTGGGAACTGCAGTGCGCACCAGTTGCTGCTCTGCAATTTTGAGATGTGTCAAATGAGAACTGGCGCCCTGTATTTATAGTGGTTTTGCCAGATTTGCTGGGGCTGACTTCTCCTTCTGGGTACATGTCTGTTCAGTATATTATTATTATTTCTGGCCGATTTCTTCTCTTGGAGGCTAATAACCTAATATAAATTATCTTCTTGAACCGACAAGACTTCTAGGGTTATTAGCCAACTCATTAGGGTTTTCTCTTGCTTTCCGGAGTCTTCT